>JAODAL010003924.1:0-165096 GCA_025379985.1 Phyllomedusa bahiana | reverse complement strand
GGGGGGGTTGTCTTAAGCCCCCAGCAGCAAAACCCACTGTGGCAGCCCTTAGTTTTTGGGAGTAGGGGACCCGCACTCACACACTATTGTTTGATCCCCCCTTTTCTGCCACAATTTGTGACGAAAACACCCTAGCCGCCGGCCCACTGGAGGGAGACGGCCTGATTGGGGTGTATCTCGACGTTGCGTCCCCTTAGGGGGGGGGGAAAACAAGGCCACCCCAGTATTTTCCCCTTTTAACCCCCTGTCCCGTGGACAGGGAGACAAACAATGCTGCCACCAGTTCTTCGTTTAGTTATAAGCCCGGTCCGTTACGACTTATGCGGGTAGGAACCCCCCCTTGGTAGCTATTCTAAGACGGGATTAGGGTGTGGGGCCGATGATAAAGCAGACAAACTAAGATTAAATTATAGATTTAATTCCCTTGAAGGGCCATGACAGGTAATTTAAAAGAAGATTTTTATAAGGTAAAAGCAGGGTGCAATACAATTTGGATTCAGACAAGGGCAGTTAAAATTGGTCAATTTACTTTGTGTTTGGGTTCTGGGCTCAGGGAGGGTTATGTGGCTGGTGCTATGTATGGAGCCCGGGAAACGTCTTAGGGCCCCCCCCTGGAAAAAAACCTGACCCAACCCCGGGCTTGTTTTATCTGTGGGGGGAACCCCAGTGGCAGCCCCCTACACCCCCGGGGCGGTTATGAACCCCCCATCAGGGTATGCAGTTTCTGATACAACAAAAATGGATTATAACTCGGCAGGGGCCTTGGCACAGAACCGACCCGGTGGTCATCAAAACAGTGGGCTACCGCCCCTTGGATATGAGACACGCCTATCTTATGGACCCCGTGGGCCCGGTTTGGATTCTCGCCCCCATGCTTCCGGGAAACCTGGAAATGAGGTGTGTAGTGTGGGATTCCATATTATGCGTTTGAACTCGCATGAAAGGTTTGAGGGGTCGCCCTATAAATCGATATGAAATATCGGAGACGACCAGACGGGATTGGATTGTTTGCGTCTTTAAAGCTGGAGAGGGGAGCTGCATTTGTTCGTGTTTTTGGGGAAAGGGAGTTTTTTCAGGTGCCCCCGTTTTCCGCTGTGCCAACTTCCTATGGAAGCTTTTCAATGGGCTTGATTACTATGTAATTGAGCTTGTCCTGTGTGGGGCAGCTGTGTCTGTGATTAGTAAGGGTTGGGGGAGAGAACTTGTTGGGGGTGAAGTAAAATGAATTCTACCTCATTGGATAAAAATTTTTTTCTAAATTAAAACACAATGCTAGAGAAAAAAATTTTGAATCACTAAATAAGTAAAAGTGTCAAAAAGTTATTTTTCACTAAAGTGACAAGTCGATTTCAAAAATAGTGCTGTGTCAGTAAGGCCAAAACTGGGTTAAAGGGAACCTGTCATGGTACCCGAATGACAAGCAGCATGAAATAGCTATGTGTTACCTGGCCCCAACCATGTGAGTTTTACCCTGGAATTCTACAGCATTTCAGAGTAAAATACCCAGGGTAGCTGGGCCAGGTAGGCGGAGACGCCGCCGGACCTGAGAGGTGAGTCTGTTTTGCGCCTTTGCCTTGTTCCCTCAGCTTAATTTGCCGCAATCTCCATATAGACCAACATGGGAGAAAGCTTTCAGTCTACGTGAAGGGATGGAGAGAAGCTGCACAATGGACTTGTCTTTCTCAGCCGTGGTAGTTTTTCCATGGGCCTGGCCCAACTTCACTAGGTATTTTTCACTGAAATGAACGCCACAGCAACAATCATGGTTGGGACCGGGTAACACACTGCTATTTTGTGGCAGCAGGAACTAGCTGACAGTTTCCCTTTTTATATGTAAAATTAAATGTTACTGTTTCTCACTTATCCTGGTCTTTGTCCAATGAAGCACACTTAGGGCCAGTTAACACGGCTTATTCGAGCCGTAATTGCGGGACGGATTTCGCCCGCAATTAGCTGGAATAAGGGGCAGGGCGGGGGCGCAGCTCCCCGGCCCCATAGACATCCATTATCCATGGCGTGTATCCCGCCGGGATAATGAACGTCACTTATCTCCCCCCACGGCGTATTCGCCGAGCGGGGAGGAGAGACGGAATCCATAGTTCTCTATGAGAACTGTGGATTACCGTAATGGCTGGGACGGATTCCAGCCATACTGCAGCGCAAATACGGCGCGCAATACGGCTGCAATCTGTCCCAGAATAAGCCGTGTGAACGGCCCCTTGGGGGTTGTTGACACTGTATATTTCGAGGCAGAATTTCATACGGATAGCCAGTGTTTTCCACATAAAATTCCATGTCCAAATTGCATGCTTTGTGTCCCATTGATTTCAATGGGAATCTGCATTATTCTCTTTTTACATAGCTTTTTGTCCATGGATTTCATGCAGAGTAATGAGCATGTTCCTTCTGTACAGGTTTTCACCTTATGTATTAAAGTCAATGAGGCAGTGAAAACCTGAATCTGTCTTTTTATTTTATTCCATGCAGATTTTTACATTGGGAAAAATACTTTGTGAACATATCCTTACTCCTCCTGTACTGTCATCACAAATAGAAAGAAAAAAGTATTCTTACATGTTTCAGATCATTGGTCTGCTGCTGCCACAGCACTTTTGGTGAGCATGGCAAAGAAAATATGCAAGGGAGGTATATTAGATATTTTTATTTTTTCAACTTTTCAGTAATTTTACTTTAAATGGGATATACCCATTTTATCAAATAAGGGGTGTAGACGGTCTCAGAAAATAGCGATGCAAAGCGAATATGAAAAATTTCCTTTTTTTTTTTTTTGTTTTGAAACATTACAAAAACCGCTAGTGTATCTACAATTAGAATATCATCGAAAATGCTAAATTTTCTATTTATAAAGCGCTAACTTATTCCACAGCACTTTATAACTTAGAGGGTATAACTACAGACAAAAAACAAACATTACACAATAAAAATCTACTTAAAGATCGGTCACAGGGTGTCCCTGCTCACAAGAGCTTACAATCTATGTGGGAATAGGGGTTAGGCGAAAGGTTAGAAATGCTTGCTTTACACGTGTTTAATAAATACAGGGTAATTTACATAAACATGAAGGAACCTACCACTAAGACAGGACATCAATATACAGATAAGTACACCTATGTACATACAGTACATTTATATACAGATAACTATGTACAGACAGTATATCTATGTACAGATAGGTGTCTGCCCAAGTACAGGGAGTGACACTGGTGAAGCATGTGCTAAGACTTGGAAATGCACATGGGGGGGTTCAGATGATTGAGGTGTGTAATCTCAGATCATGAGCAGAGTGGGTAGCGGTGTAGACAGGCATGAAGGAGGAGATGGATGGGGTGCAGAGCTGTGGAGAGAGCCGGTAGCGGGGTTGACAGAGTAGGAGATGTATGGGGTGCAGCGCTGGGGAGAGCGCGGGTAGGGTGGTAGACCGAGAGGAGAGGTAGGGGTTGCAGCACTGTGGAGAGCTTTATGGATGAGAGTGATGGGTTCATATTGTATCCTGTACTGAATGGTCAACCAGTGCAGGGACCTTCTTTAGGGATTTCCATGTATTGTATAGCCCTTTTAGCAGTTGGTGTGCCACTGGTAGTGTATTGCTTGTGTGTGTGTGTGTGTATATATATATATATATATATATATACACTCACCGGCCACTTTATTAGGTACACCTGTCCAACTGCTCGTTAACACTTAATTTCTAATCAGCCAATCACATGGCGGCAACTCAGTGCATTTAGGCATGTAGACATGGTCAAGACAATCTCCTGCAGTTCAAACCGAGCATCAGTATGGGGAAGAAAGGTGATTTGAGTGCCTTTGAACGTGGCATGGTTGTTGGTGCCAGAAGGGCTGGTCTGAGTATTTCAGAAACTGCTGATCTCCTGGGATTTTCACGCACAACCATCTCTAGGGTTTACAGAGAATGGTCCGAAAAAGAAAAAACATCCAGTGAGCGGCAGTCCTGTGGGCGGAAATGCCTTGTTGATGCCAGAGGTCAAAGGAGAATGGGCAGACTGGTTCGAGCTGATAGAAAGGCAACAGTGACTCAAATAGCCACCCGTTACAACCAATGTAGGCAGAAGAGCATCTCTGAACGCACAGTACGGCGAACTTTGAGGCAGATGGGCTACAGCAGCAGAAGACCACACCGGGTGCCACTCCTTTCAGCTAAGAACAGGAAACTGAGGCTCCAATTTGCCCAAGCTCATCGAAATTGGACAGTAGAAGATTGGGAAAACGTTGCCTGGTCTGATGAGTCTCGATTTCTGCTGCGACATTCGGATGGTAGGGTCAGAATTTGGCGTCAACAACATGAAAGCATGGATCCATCCTGCCTTGTATCAACGGTTCAGGCTGGTGGTGGTGGTGTCATGGTGTGGGGAATATTTTCTTGGCACTCTTTGGGCCCCTTGGTACCAATTGAGCATCGTTGCAACACCTTGTTGAATCTATGCCACGAAGAATTGAGGCAGTTCTGAAGGCAAAAGGGGGTCCAACCCGTTACTAGCATGGTGTACCTAATAAAGTGGCCGGTGAGTGTATATATATATATATGCTGCAGTCAAGCCAGTGGCACCCAGGTTTACATTGTGTTTTTCAGAAATGTTTTTTTGTGCAGAGCTATACGTTGTATTTGGCATATATTGCTTTTAATATATAGAGGGAGGAATAGATGCCTCCATTTTGGTTTCTTGCACCCCGCCCACCTCCACAACTTGTTATATCAGTGCAGTATGCGTGCAAGGTTGGTGCCTGTTTTTATTTTTTCTCTCTGGATTATGGAGGTCGGTTGGCCCAATGAGAAGTCTGAATTTGGCTCTAGTGAGAGATAAAGATAGAGTAGGACCACCCGCCTTGAGATCCCGTTGTAAGTCGGGGGTGGCATAAGCATTTTTTGATCAAAACGTGTGAACTAAGAATCTAAAAGTTTTTTTTTTCCAGTGCAGGGACCGACACAGGGTAGAGGCATCAGTACAGCGGCTGGAAAGAAAGATGAGCCTGGCAGATTGCAGAGAGGAGAGTTTACAGAGAGGGGAAACCGATAAGCAAGGAGTTACAGTAGTCAAGACGAGAAAGTATGAGTTTGGGTTTTTTCCACGGTAAGTAAAGGATGGATTCTGGAGATATTCTTGAGGTGCAGGTGACTGGAGCGGGCAAGGGATTGAATATAGGAAGGGAAGGACAGATCAGAGTCTAGTATAACCCCAAGACAGCGGGCCTGCTGCCTAGGAGTAATGGTGGTGTCACATACTGAGACAAAGATAGTTCTGTTTTAGTGAGGTTCAGATAGACAGAAGACGTGATGTCAGAGACAGTGGACAGTCACTGGTGTTTTGTAGCAGGGCAGGGGTGATGGTACACGAAGAGGAGAGGAGGTAGAGCCTGCAAATGAGACCTTAACCCCTTAAGCCGAACGATTGAAAAGTAGTTAATGACCAGAACATTTTTTTCGTTTTTGCCTCCTTGCGTTTCAACACTTATAACTTTTTTATTTTTTCAATGACGCAGTTGGATGAGGCCTCGTTTTATTCGAGACGAGTTGTACTTTATGGGGGAATAGTTGAAGTTCACTTATAAATAATTGCAGTATTTTTTTTTAACTTAAAATAAAAAAAAAATTGTTATTTTTTTTTTTACACCATTCACATTTCACATTTAATAACTTGTTAGATTAATTCTACAGGTTATTACGGTCGTGTGGATACCAAATATGTGGAGGTTTTTTTGTGTGTATAATTTATGCACAATTATTTTTTATTAAATATTTATTTTTATTTTATTATTTATTTTTTTTGTATTCTTTTTTTAACACTTTTTATGGTTTTTTTTTTTACTTATTTTTTTTTACTCCCATGAAGGGAGAACTGTTTTTACAATTTTTAATTTTTTTTTTACACTTACAAATGTATTAGCATATATGTATATGCTAATACATGCTAATCTGTATCAGTCTGACACAGGCAGTGATCTGGACAGCACACAGTGCATCCTAGTCACTGGCTTCATACACAGAAAGCTCTGGGACCACTCTATGTCCCCAGTGCTGACTGTGCAGCCGCTCCCTGGGCTCTGTCGGGTCACCGGGTGTTCCAATCACCCGACAGAGCAGGGGAACCCTTTGATTGCGCTGCGGTAACGCACCGCCGCAATCAAAGGGTTAAAGCACCGGGTTGCAGAGGTTTCCTCCGCTCCCCGGTGCCTGCAGGAGATGCTCTTGGATCAGGGCTGTGTAGTACAGCCGCGATCCCAGCGCAGCTGCGGCGCCCGGGCGCCGCAAACTCCGATGTCTGCAGCGACATCTAAAGACGTCGCTGCAGATGAACGACCTGAAATGCCCGCCGTCTAAAGACGGTGGGCGGTCGTTAAGGAGTTAAAGGAGCGGTCAGAGAGGTTGGATTAGAACCAAGAGAGAGCGATGTCCTGGAGGCCAATGGCGTGAAGATGGAAGTGAAGTGGAGTGGCTCCTCGGAAGCTCTGGCAGGACAGTGATGGGGACAGGTGTCACCTTTTTAGTTTTTTTCTTCCAGTCTTGCCCCATTACAGATGATTTTTTTTTTCTCTGCCAGACATCAGCTTAATTTCCCCCAATACTGTATATTAGGCCCCTTTCACATCCCATTCTCGGCCTCCAGCGGTGGTATGAGCATACATGCCAACTCTCCCGTTTTTGGCGGGGGGGGTCCTGCTATTTGGGGTCCCCCCCCGTCCCGGGGGAGTTGGCATTCCTCCCGCCGCCAGCAGGCGGCGGGGGTCCTTTAAATGACCGCGGCGCCGGAGTAGCGCTGCTGCGCTACTCTGGGGCCGCCGGTCCGTTCCCACAGGCGGGTGATGCGGGCGCTGTGCCCGCGGCACCCGCCCGGAACCTCGCTTAGCAGGGAGGAGGCAGGAGGGATCGCTCCCTCCTGCCTCCTCCCCCTGTATGTCCGGCGCCGCTGTGCGCTGTACACACATGTCAGCGTCACAGAGGAAGTGACGCGCGGCTGCACTCACTTCCCCTGTGACGCTGAGGAGATCGGCTGGAGCTGGCCGCTCTGCAGGAGCCTGGTCAGGTAAGTGGATTTTATTATTTTATTTTTATTAGTTTTAGGGGGGCACTGTCTGGCTACAATGGGGGGTCTACTTGGCTACAATGGGGGCACTACCTGGCTACAATGGGGGGGCACTACCTGGCTACAATGGGGGGGCACTACCTGGCTAACAATGGGGGGTCTACCTGGCAAACAATGGGGGGGCACTACCTGGCTACAATGGGGGGCACTACCTGGCAAACAATGGGGGCACTACCTGGCTAACAATGGGGGGCACTACCTGGCAAACAATGGGGGCACTACCTGGCTACAATGGGGGGGCACTACCTGGCTAACAATGGGGGCACTACCTGGCAAACAATGGGGGGGGTCTACCTGGCTACAATGGGGGGCACTACCTGGCTAACAATGGGGGCACTACCTGGCGACACTGGGGGGCACTACCTGGCAAAAAATGGGGGGCACTACCTGGCTACAATGGGGGGGCACTACCTGGCTACAATGGGAGGCACTACCTGGCTACTAAAGGGGGTACTACCTGGCTACAATGGGGGCACTACCTGGCTACAATGGGGGGGTCTACCTGGCTAACGATGGGGGCACTACCTGGCTAACGATGGGGGCACTACCTGGCTAACGATGGGGGCACTACCTGGCTAACAATGGGGGCACTACCTGGCTAACGATGGGGCACTACCTGGCTAACAATGGGGGCACTACCTGGCTAACGATGGGGGCACTACCTGGCTACAGAGGGGGCACTACCTGGCAAACAATGGGGGCATCTACCTGGCAACAGAGGGGGCACTACCTGGAAAGCAATGGGGGCATCTACCTGGCCAACAGAGGGGGCACTACCTGGCCAACAGAGGGGGCACTACCTGGCCAACAATGGGGGCATCTACCTGGCAAACAATGGGGGTACTACCTGGCTAACAATGGGGGGCATCTACCTGGCTACAAATTTGGCTCTACCTGGCTACAGAGAGGGCATCTATTTGGCTACAAGGGGGCATCTACCTGCCTGTAAGGGGCACTACCTGGTTATGGGGGGCTACTACCTGGCTATAAGGGCATCTACCTGGCTTTCTTCCAAAGCCGTTATGCAGTTAGGTGGAGTAGGTGTGGCTTTTTGAAGGGGTGTGGCATACCGTGAAGATGGGCGTGGCCATGCAAATTTTTGTCGCGGCACGCGTAGCGCGGCGCCCACTACTATCTCCTGCTTTTTCATTTTCAAAAGTTGGCAACTATGGGTATGAGTCGGTATAACATGAAGAAGGCGTCCCAATGTATAAAGTGTTGAGGCTGAGGTGAAGAATTTATAGGTCAGACGTGGTCTCTTTCGACGATTTCTGCTCTTCGGTCCCACATACAACAGGATACCACCCGTGATATAAGGCTATGTATACACTGCACAGAAAACCGTCCTTTTTTTCAGCTTTTTTTGTTTTCAAAAAAACGACTGTAATCATCTCCCATAGACTTCTATTGTAAAACCATCCTGCTGTCTACACTGAGCTTCTTTTTTCTGCTCGTTTTTTTTTACTGGTCGTATTTTGCAACATGTTCTAAAAAACGCCAGAGCCGGGCAGAAAATTTACTACAGGAGTCTATGGAAAGCGCCGGACGTCTTTTGGTGCGTTTTCGCGGTGTTTTTCGTCGCGATTTTTCAATGAAAACCCTCCCAGGAGACCCCAGTCCCACCTATAATGGGTGTAACAAAGGTTATTCATTATCAAATTTGCATACAAGTCTCTGGTGTGTACTTGTCTGTACCTTTTGTAATAAAATGCTCATGCTTTGGTCGCTAATGATTTTTGCGCAATTCATATTTTTTTCGCTAAAAATACGTTTTTTACAGATTTTGATGCTAAAATCCTTTTCTAAACATATTTTGGCGCTAATAAAGTTATCTCGCTACTAACACTGAAAATAATTTTTTTACGGATTTTGCCGCAAGAATCCGTTTTTTTACGTTTTTTGGCACTAAAATTTTTTTTATAGATTTTGGCGCTAATAACGTTATCTCGCTTCTGACGCCAAAAAAAATACGGTTTTTTTAACGGATTTTGGCGCAAGAATCCGGTTTATTTTACGTTTTTTGGCACTAAAATAATTTTTTTTTACAGATTTTGCCGCTAATAATGTTCTCGCCTTTGATGCCAAAAATACGTTTTTTTTTTACGGATTTTGGCGCAAGAATCCTTTTTTTACGTTTTTTGGCACTAAAATAATCTTTTTTTACAGATTTTGCCGCTAATAACGTTATCTCGCCTCCGACGCCAAAAATACGTTTTTTTGTGGATTTTGGCGCAAGAATCCTTTTTTTACGTTTTTTGGCACTAAAATAAATTTTTTACAGATTTTGCCGCTAATAAAGTGATCTCGCTTCTGACGGCAAAAAATACGTTTTTTTTACAGATTTCGCCGCCAGAATCCGTTCTTTTGTGGCTTTTGGGGCTAAAATCCGTATCTTTACAGATTTTGGCGCTAATAAAGTGATCTAGCTTTTGACGCAAATAAATACATTTTTTACGGATTTTGGCGCCAGAATCCATTTTTTGACGGATTTGGGGGCTAAGAGCAATAGCTTTAAAAATTATGGCGCTAATAAACTGATCTCACACTGACACTAAAAATATATTTTTTTACGGAATTTGGCGCAATAATGCGTTTTTGGGGATTTTGGCGCTAAAATCCTTTTCTTTACAGATTTTGACGCTAATACAGTTATCTTGCTGTATGGAAAGATAATGTGGGTTTTTGTGGATTTTGGTGCAAGAATCTGGTGCAAAATTTAATAAAGTAGTAGCATGCAGCAGCCTCACACAAAGGACAATGCTCACAATGGCTACAGTGATATAAGGGAAGTGACTACTTAACATGTTAACTCCACCTGTAGGGTGTAGTTACATCCAATGGCTTAATTTGTGCATACATTAAAAAGCAGAGCAAAAACGCTTCAAAAAAACGCTCCAAAAAACGAAAAATGCGCCAAAAAACGGACGTTTTTCAGCTGCTTTTGACAGTGGACAGAAAAGGGCTTGTTCACACGACGTTTTTGTGATCCATTTTACGGATCCGCAAAACGGATCTAACAATTGTCAGTGTGATTAACATTGAGTTGAATGGCAAAAGCGCAACGCTGTTCCCACGGGAGATCAGCGATGCGCTTTTGAGAGCTCTTCTGCACTGCGCTTTTCGGATCCGCTTTAAGAATTGACATGTCAATTCTTATTGAGGTTTACACAAGTGAAAGCCCACCCTGGACATATTGGCACCACTCACACACCGCACCACCAGAGTCAGACGCCCGCAGCCTTGGCACACGCCTCAGACTCGGTTCCTGCAACGATGCTCCAGGTGTGCTGAGCGTCTGTGGAGAAAGTCGAAGCTACCTGCAGACTTTCTCCACTACAAATTCATGCTCAGGACTTATCACACTGCCCTTCACAGCGCCAAACAAAAATATTTCACCTCCCTATCTCAACCTTACACAAACAACCCAAAACGCCTGTTTGACACCATCCACTCCCTTCTCAGGCCTAAAGCTCAGGCCCCCGGTCTCTGACTGTGCTGAGGACCTGGCCACTCATTTCAAAGACAAAATTGACAGTATCCGGCATAACATCTCATCACAAACCCAAGCAGAACCCACCCTGCCCCTCCCTGTACATCTCTAGTGTGTTCTCAGCTCTTGACCCAACGACAGAAAAAGAAGTATCCAGGCTTCTCCTGTCTGCTCGCCCCACCCCTGCTCTAGCGACCCATTCCCTCCCACCTTCTCCTGTATATTTCTCCAGCTTATCCTCTCTCACCTTACTGCAATCTGTAACCTCTCTCTCTCCACTGGGATCTTCCCATCCTCCTTTAAACAGGCTACTATTAACTCCCCTACTAAAAAAAAACCTTCCTGGACCCATCCTGTGCTGCCAACTACCGACCAGTCTCTAACCTTCCCTTTATCTCTAAACTTCTGGAACGCTTGGTCTACTCTCGCCTAATCTGCTATCTCTCTGCTAACTCTCTTCTGGATCCTCTACAATCAGGTTTCCGCACCCTACACTCCACAGAAGCTGCTCTAGTTAAAGTCTCTAACGATCTACACACTGCTAAATCTCAGGGAAAATACTCGTTGTTGGTTCTTCTGGATCTCTCTGCAGCATTTGACACTGTTGATCAAAATCTTCTCCTCAGCATGCTCAGCACCATTGGCATCCAGGACACTGCTCTCGCTTGGTTCTCTTCCTACCTCTCTGACCGCTTCTTCAGTGTCTCATTTGCAGGTTCTACTTCCTCTCCTCTCCCTCTTGCCGTTGGGGTCCCTCAGGGGTCAGTTCTTGGTCCACTCCTCTTCTCAATCTACACAGCCCCATTTGCCAAACCATCAGGAGATTTGGTTCCAGTACCATCTCTACGCTGGTGATACTCAATTATACACCTCTTCTGAGACTTCATCCTGCCCTGTACAAAACACCAGTGACTGTCTGTCCGCTGTCTCTAACATAATGTCCTCTCTCTATCTCCAACTAAACCTCACCAAAACCGATCTTCTTGTTTTTCCCCCATCTACTAACCAACCCCCATCTGCTATTTCTCTCTCAGTGTGTGGCATCACCATAACTCCTAGGCAGCAGGCCCGCTGTCTTGGGGTTATTCTAGACTCTGATCTGACCTTCACCCCATATATCCAATCCCTTGCCCGCTCCTGTCACTTGCACCCCAAGAACATCTCCAGAATCTGTCCTTTTCTCCCTGTGGAAACAACTCAAACTCTCATTGTTGCTCTTATTCATTCTCGTCTTGACTACTGTAACTCCTTGCTTATCGGTCTCCCTCTCTGTAAACTCTCCCCTCTCCAATCTACCCTGAATGCAGCAGCCAGGCTTGTCTTTCTTTCCAGCCGCTATACTGATGCCTCTACCCTGTGTCACTCGCTGCACTGGTTGCCCATCCAGTACAGAATACAGCATACACTAATCACTTTCCCCCATAAAGCTCTCCACAGCGCTGCACCCCCATACATCTCCTCCCTCATCTCTGTCTACCACCCTGCCCGCTCTCTCCGCTCAGCTACGGACATCAAACTACAGACTACAATCATCCGAACCTCCCATGCCCGTCTTCAAGACTTTGCACGTGCTGCACCCATTCTCTGGAACATCCTACCACGTACCATCAGGCACAATCCCAGCCTTCATAGTTTTAAGTGTCCTGAAAACACATCTTCTCAGGCAGGCCTACCAAAACCACTAATTGCTAACCCACACCTATCACACACATTTATGTCACTCCCTGCACTAGGGCACTCACAGGTACTTATCTGTATATAGAGGTACAGTGATTGGTGGACAGGTTCACCAAATTTTTATGTAAACCTCCCCATATGTATAAAACATGGCTGGGCCATTTTAAATTTAGCACTTCTCCCCCTTTGTTTCCCCCAGGCACCCTCTTAGATTGTAAGCTCTTGCGAGCAGGGCCCTAACACCTTGTGTCTCACCTGTAAGTAGCTATAACTGAGTAATGTCTGTCTTTTGTCTGTAATTATACCCTCTACATTGTAAAGTGCAGCGAAATTTGTTGGCGCTATATAAATAAAGATTATTATTATTATTATAGGAGACAATGGTGTCCGCTTTTGGCACCTGTCCAAAAGCGCTCCACACTCCTGGTACGTATCAGCTGAAAGCGGATGCGAAAAGCGCAGTGAGCGACTGCACGTGGATCGGCGCGGTGAGCGGCGGCTGAATCGCGTGACGGGGCGCGGGTGCGCGGCGTCTGGAGCGCGGGACGGGGCGCAGGTGAGCGGCGTCTGGATCGCGTGACGGGGCGCAGGTGAGCGGCGGCTGGTGCGCGTGTACAGGTGGATCGGCTGCAGGTAAGCGGGGCTGGGGCGCAGGTGATCGGCGCGGGGCTGGAGATCGGGGGCTGGGGCTGACATATGCAATGGAGGGGGAGAGAGAGGGAGGGGGAGAGAGAGGGAGGGGGAGAGAGAGGGAGGGGGGGAGAGAGACAGAGAGAGGGAGAGATTTTTTCTATGATTAAAGCGTATCCGGAAAGCGGATGCGTAAAACGCAAGTGAAAAAGCATTAAGAACGGATCCAAATAAAGTAACAACTGCTGCGTTTTGCGGATCCGCTTTCCGGATGCGCTTTTCAACTGTCAAAAACGGATCCGTAAAAAGGATCCAAAACGCTGTGTGAACAAGCCCAAACTCAGTTTCATGAACGTTTTTAGTAATTCGTTTTCAGGTCGTTTTTTGTCCACTGCAGTGTAGACATAGCCTAAGGAGGCCTGAGTGATATGTGCGTGTTCAGACCTGAAACAACATTGATGAATGAAATCTATAGTTTCTATTTCTTTTCTGTTTGTTTTTATGCAGAAGACACAACAGCTCTCGTATAAAAACATAAACACTCTGAAGCCGCGATATTAGGAGATGCCCAATTCCAATATGGCGGCGAGTGGTTCAGTTTCTCCGCCTCTAGTAAACACAGCTTCCGGTCACGTTTCCTTTCATGAGCTAGCCGGAAGCTTCGCGCATGCGCATGCGTGCTTTAACGGTCTGCGTCTGAAACCTGCGCGTCCATTTTGTGCGTGGCTGCATTGTGACCAGCGGCCTGTGATTCGGAAGCGCCGACAACCTGGTGAGTAACGCGCTGTGAGGATATCGTAGAATGTTACAATTTTGTGTCGGGACTGGAGAACGACTTGGCATATAGGTTGGCGGCAATGTCGTGCGGGCGCCGTATGTTGAGGTGATGGCGCACATTTGCGGCCCGCTCTTTGGCGCTTTATGTGGCGTATGGGCGCTGCTGTTCTGTTATCGGCGTCCCGGGAGCAGTTGTGGCCTCCACAGTTTGCAGGGACGTGAGCGGCTGCTTGTCAGGGTCGCCCATAGAAAAACCCATTGTTTGGGCTTTCTCGAAAATCGGTGTAAAGCGGAGTGGTTGCCCATAGCAACCAGTAGGTTCATCCATTGTGACTTGTTGCCAGATGCGTAGCTGTATCTGCTCCCATTATAGCAGGGGGCGCAGTGTGTTCTGGTCTAAGGGCCACATTGTCTCCATTCTGTTCTATGGGGGAAGAACAGCCGGACACAGCGCAGGACAGGATGGGGAGTCGGGCCCACGCACAGGGCACGCTACTCGGCTCCCTGAGGGCCCCAGATGATGAATGTCCCAGGAGCTATGATTAAAGGACATGGGTCATCAGTAAATTACTAATTGTTTAGCTCACGTTTTTATGTTGAACACATTTTTTAGGAATTTATGGTTATATTTTTTTTTAAAATTTTCATATCACTTTCAATATTTTTTTTTATAATTCTTAAGTCCTGCAGTTCTCACTTTGGCCACTAGGTCTAATAATTGTCTGACACTATCTGTTCTGTAGAGATTCTCAGTTGTCTGCTCATGATCAGCACAAGCAGGGTTACACTGAAAGGAGACACCAGTGTGTATAGATAACACAGGATCCACCAGTCACAAGAGGAGAGGTCACAGTTCACCCTTTCATCTCCCTGCACACTGACCTCTTCCCAGGTCACAGAGCAGGACTAGAAAACTGTCCAATAGAAGTCAGTGGGTCTGCTCCTGTTAACAGGCTCCTATGTCCATGCAAAGCATCTCTCTAAATGCTGTTAAAGCAGCTCAGGCAAGATGGCCGCCTCCATAATCTTCTGCAGGAAAACAGAATTGTAAAATTTACAGTCCCCTATGGAATTCAGTGGGCTTGCTCCTGTTCACAGGCTTCTATGTGCATGAAGCTGCTGTAAAGTATCTCTGAAAATGCTGTTAAATGCAGCTCAGGCAAGATGGCCACCCCCACAATCCTATACAGACAACAGTACTGAGAAATCTACAGTCAGTAAAATAAAAATGGCTAAGAAAAAAATAATCTGTATTAGGGTCTTGTTTTAATAAGTAAAAAAAAAAATTGCCAAGAGATTCCCTTTAAGGAATAATTGTCAGAAACGCGTAAGCGCTTCCATCTTTTTGCCGGCTGCTTTCATGCACTTACCTTTGGGTTTTTAATCTGCTTGTATGTTTTTTTTAACAAAATTTATTAGTGGAGTCAGTAAGCTGCTTGTATTTTTGCAATAAAGAACCTTTTTTGGAGATATTGGAGGGGCTGGATGCTACACTTTTGGTGGATTATACTAGTGCATCTCAAGAACTTAGACTATCATTGAAAATTAAAGGGGTTCTCCAGGACTCTATTTGTTATAGGGGTCACAAATGTATTAGATGAAACCTTGTAAATCATACTGTAAGGAGTCTATACAATATGTGGGTTTCTCTATTTGACTTAAATTATTGATATCGATTATCTTTTCAGTGATATTCACATTTTTTGAGATGCACTAGTACAGGCATCCTCAAACTGCGGCCCTCCAGCTGTTGGGAAACTACAACTCCCTTCATTCCCACTGTTATAGATATAAATGCATGATGGGAATTGTCGTTTCCTAACAGCTGGAGGGCCGCAGTTTGAGGATTCCTGCACTAGTATGTCCCAGGAATCCACAACACATGCCGTGGATCAGCTCTGCTTGTACTGTTTGTGTGTCCTTAGGAGGTGCAAATAGTTAAAAACCATGGTGGAGCAGGGAACCATCAGCTCCCTGCTCTGCCAATCTCTCTTGCAGGCTTCCTACATATCGCCAGCAGGGTGTCCCGTTGTGATGGTATGGATGTGCTTTGGGGTGGCTAGAGGCCTGGCAAGCAATCGGAGCTATGATCTACCGTAATTGCAGGCAGTACTTTGGGTGTATTGCAGCACAATTACCCCGAAGTGCGGCCTGCAAGTATCCCGTGTGAACAGACCCTTACCACCACCACAAAAATAAACGTTACTGTTCAAGGGCTGTTCCGAGACTTTGAAAAGCTGGTCTGTCCACTGGGGCATGATGGGAAATAAAGACGCCTAACAGGGCTGTGGAGTCGGAGTTGTCATAAAATGGACCGACTCCCAAAATATATAATTAGTCCAGTTCGATGCAGTGCAAAGAGCAAGAGAAATTGGGTCTTGCCAGTGCTCCTGCTCCCATATCTTCAGCCTCATCACATGAGGAGTGTAATTGATGACATGGAGCAGGCAAGAGCTGCCCCAGGGGAAAAGATTCTGCTCCCATGACAAACCGATTTCAGCAAAATTTTTCACCTGCTTTCAAAGAAGTAGAAGAGTCTAACCATTCATCAAAAGTGACTGTGGCTGAGGCAATTCCTTTATACCCTGACATTGTTAGAGATGTTGCCCCTGTGGTCACCGCTTTGCCCCCAATCCAAGTTAGTGTAGAGAGGCCGTTCTCTAGCCTCTCTACAGATGTGAGGTCACGTATGCAGGATCTGATGGAGGCAATACTAAATTCAGAGACTCCACAAATATTTCTGCAGTGTTTTGCATATTTATAATTTTTATGTGTTCTAAAGTCATATCCAATAAATATATTTTACACTGACAAGCAAAATGGTAAAATATGTTTTGAAACTTTTGACTTTCAGGCTCCATATCTCACCCTCCACTACGGCTTTGTACATGAGGCTACTGTAATTTTATATACAGTCATCTTACCTATCTTATACATAAATTTGACTTGCAAGTATTTAGCATGTGCTTAGTTCTGCAGATTCTTTCCTGTAACTGCGTTGTTACTGTTTTGCTCCTAAAATCAAAATGTTAATTTTTATTATTTTGTTAGTATTTGGGAAATCCACCTTTTGGTTTTCAATACTGCCCGAATCCTTCTGGGCTCTGAATCAGATTCAAGCAGGTCTTGACTAAAATCTGATCCCAGATCTCTTCTACACATTCCCAATGTTGGTGCAGACTGGACTTGGATACAAATACAGCTTTTTCTTCAACTCTACAAGTGATCAAAACATTGTTACCCTTTTGCTTGTCAGTGTCTGTTCTACCTAAATAGCTTGATTATTGTATCATAAGGTGATAAACAGCCTGATGTTACCATTTTACTACAGTAAAGGTATCACTTAAACATGTGCCATGTATGAGGGAGTCAGGAGTCGGATGTTTGGGAAATTGAGGAGTCGGGGCTTTGGCTTGTCGACTCCACAGCCCTGACGCTTACTCATCTCGGTAACGCTTCTGTTATGTCACGTTCATCCCCACCGGACAATGAACGTTCACCTGCTATGTGCAGCCAATTACAGGCCATAGCGGTCGTGCACGATGAACGTTCACTGTACAGCGGAGATGAACGGGAGCGTCACGAAGGTCAGTAGACTTCTTTATTTCTAATCACGCCACAGCGGACAAACCAGCGTCTCAAAGTCTCGGACAACCCCTTTAACATTACATAAGAACAAAGCAAATTTTTATGAAGAGATGAAAAAAATATGATCGACCGAGGGAAAAAAAGCATCTGTGTTCAAATGTGCTTAAAAAAAATATTGCTGGTGAATGGGCAGGTATTGAGCCGGGTGAAGACCACCCGTGAGTATTGATGATGCGCTCTGTCTTCCAGGTTACAAGAAAGTCTTTGTACCATCATGGCTGACTTAAAGAATTTTCTGTACGCTTGGTGTGGGAAGAAGAAAGTCACTCCAAACTATGACATCCGCTCAGCCGGGAATAAGAATCGACAGAAGTTTGTGTGTGAGGTAAGTGTTCCTGTACTGGAAATACGGAGCCCTGGGCTCTCATGAGGTTCCTTACAAAGATTGTCTCACTGAGCCATAAGCAATTTTAGATTCCTGCTTCCTGCCTCTTCCTGGTCAGGCTGTGAGTGGTTCTATAGCAGCGATTACCATATCAGCTCTGATCACAGTTTTAAATTGCACTGACTAAAGACAGGAGTCTTGCTAAGAGAAAAGGGGCTTCAGAGTAAACAAAAGAAATTTAGTCTCTTTGTTAAGATAACAACTTTTCTAAATTTTTGCTGGCAGTCCTTGTGCAACCTGGGGTGACGTACTCCCCTACAATAAGAAAAAACAAGAGAGAAGGGGGGGAAGGATGTAATCAGAGACCTGTATGCACTCAGAACAGATAAAATTTCTTATATCCTCAACAAAGCAAAAAAACCTAAAGCAATATATTTGGAAAGTCTTCATTTACTGTTCCCTTCATGTTGAAAGCTAATATTTGTAGTGAGAAAACCCCTTTAGTATTAGACCAACACAGCTTGGCAGGAGATGGCGACAAAACTTGCAGGACCGTCCCCTGGACCGACCATTCCTGTTAATTTTGCCACCCTTTGTGGTCTGGTTGATAAGCCTGAGCTGCTGTCTGCTGACTAATGGTACTTCATTGTAAAGCCTCAGGATGGGTTCACATGCTGCATTTTTTAGGTTTTTGATGTGTATAAAAATGGTCTATGGGAGTGCAGAGAAAAACAGTGCTCACCTGTGCTCGGAAGTCCCATAGAACCGAATGTGCAATTGTCTGTCCAGTCATACCACTAGGGGGTGCAATCATTAGTACACCCTTCTGTATTGTGTAAACAATGCAGAGAGATGTTCAAAGATGGCGGTTCCAGCACTTCCTGTCTGGGACAGGAAATGTTAATCACATGATGAAAGCCTTCATAAGGCTTCCAGCCGCCGTTCCCTTACTAGCGAATGTCAGATGACATCAGCGGTCTATGTAGCCCAGTTCATTCATGAGCAGGCTTCTGAAAAGGGTCTTTCTTTTCTTAGGTTCGTGTGGATGGCTACAACTTCACAGGCATGGGAAACTCTACAAATAAGAAGGATGCGCAGAGTAATGCCGCGCGTGACTTTGTGAACTATCTGGTTAGGACGGGAGAAGTAAGGAGCGATGAAGTGCCGGCACTTGGGGTAAGATTGTCTGAATTTATTTTTTAGAAATAATATTATGTGATAATAAAGAAAAAGTGTTTTTAGGTCTTTAATACTAGTGAGAATGTTGTTGCTTTGATTTCCTTAATCTGAATCTTAATTGCAGGCTGTGAAGACAGATTCAACAGAAGGACCCGAAGGATGCCAAAATGAAGGCTTTGACGGCCCCTCTGGAGGACCGTTGCCACCACACTTGGCCTTAAAAGCGGAGGGCGGAGGTGCAGGCGGAGTTGCAAGTGCAGGTGGAGGTGCAGGTGGAGGTAAGTGTCATGAATGGCAGCATGAGAGATTATTCGTGGGTTAAGGGGAGTTGTTCTACTAAGTTACAAAATACCAATCACAAGCAGCTATGCAAGTACCGTAGTGTTTACATCTCTGTGCGGAAGACTAGAAAGTAAATCTCTTCCACATATCGCCTTCTTGGTTTAGAAGGTGTGTGTATGTTCAGGTCATGCTTACAGTTTTCAGCTAGTTTGTTCTACTAAAATGTGGTTTTGAAAATATCTATTTTCACAAGTGAACTGAATGGCCATTCATGAAGAAGTAACTCGAGTTCTACCTCCCAAGTCCAGCTATTTAAATCACATTTACCCGTGTTTCCCCGAAAATGACATCCCTGGAAGTAAGACATAGCAGAGATTTTGTTGAATTCCCCTAATATAAGGCACCCCCCCGAAAAATAAGACATAGCTGAAATTATTGCTGCAGCTCCCCATACACAGGGCTGTCCGTAAGGGTGGGCAGAGAGAAAGGGGGGGGTGCGGGTGTTCCCAAGCCCCGCTCACCCCGAGAAACAGCCCTGGGACATATTGTATAAAGAAGGTTTTTAAACCTGTGGGAGGGAGGTCATGTGGCTGTGATGTCACCACAGGTCCCGAAAATCCCAGGACAGCAGACAGTGTACAAGTGAGTGAGGGATGGGGGGGGGGGGAGAACAGAGCAATGATACTAACACACACAACTCACAGGGATGGGTGATGGGCATGCTTGGAACTTCTTTTCTAACAAGTTCCCTGCAGGTCACAAATTTTCATCCTTTGAATAATCACTGCCCGCTGCAATAAAATGTCCTTTACTACATAAAAATCCTATGGTTGTTTTGACTCTAAACCTTAAATGATTTGTCCCCGTATTACAAGCTTTCCAACCTACCAATGTTTTAGAAGCAAAGGATTTTTTGAAAATTGAGGGCGTGGCCTCTTCTCTCCCTTTCTCCTCCCTCTTCCCCCCTCCCCCACAGCACACAGGCAGCTCTCCCCATAACTTCTATACAGCAGGGGGGGGGGGGTGGCAGGGGATTGCTGCCAGAAGTTAAAAAACCCTGTGTGTGCCTGTCTAGATCTTCTGCAGGCATCCCAAGATCAGCTGTAATTGGGGCTGATCTATGAGTGTGGAGAGGTCTGTGATTGCTAATAGCAGAACAAGGGGGGGGATGCAAGTGTTCCTATAACCCTCTGCTAGTTAAAATAATCCTCCACATCTCCACAAACGAAAAAGACCCTGTCAAACAGACACAGGGGGAAACTGTGAAGTGTTACTCAGGATGTGTCCACTAGTACAGCAGAGCATGAACTGTTCACAAGCCCCCCCTGATCTTTTAAGTAAATTTTTATAAATTACAGCTCCACAGACACATCATGATTATAGATAACACACAGGGTCACTGCTTCAATCTTTGATCACCTCACTCTACTCAATCTGTGAAAAGGGCAGAGGAAGCAGGCACACACGGGGTTAATTCCAGCAGCAGGACACAAAACCCCAGATCTTCCCCCTCCCCCTCCCTCCACTACAGAAGCATTCTGTTGGGAGGGGCTCTCTGCTCGAAGTATTTAAAAGTGATGAGTCTACAGACCTGACAGCCATGGAAAAGGATCAACAGTTCGGTGCTATAGGATTGAGAAGCTGATGTAGTACTACTAACAGGGGTTACTCAAAATCAGAGGGAAATTTTTAAAAAAACATATATTGCAAAGCTGCTTTTTTTTTTTTAAAGACTTTTTAAATTTAAAACCCAATCATTTAGCGAGACAACCCTTTTAAAATATACCACACCCTATAACATGCTAAATTTATTGTGGAAAATAAACATCCCCTGAAAAAAAAACAATGCATCTTTAGGAGCAAAATGAATAAAGACGCTGTCCCTTATTTTGGGGGGAAAGGTACAGTTTGGGGTTTTTTTTTTTTTTTGGTTTTTGTTTGTTTTTTTACACTGGAGAAGGGGCTTGGGAAAATCCTGGGGGGCATAAAAATTAATTTGGGAGCAGCCAGTGTCAGGCACACAGCCAAACAAAAAGATCATGGGTGTGCATTAAAAGGGGCATAGAGCAAATGAAAAAACATTATTCCCCATTTAAAAGTCACTGGTTAGCCAACAGGGGGAAATTGTGTCAGTTTTGGGACCAGGACAGGAAAACATTGAAAGGCGTTGAAAAAGGTTACAAAGGCGGGCAACAAAAATAAATAAAAGGACTGGGTGGACTACATACACAGAAAGATTTGGAAAGATTAGGGTTATTATTTAGGAAAAAAGGCTTCGGGGGACATAAAAAATATTTTAAATACTCAAGGTCAAATTTGGATCTCCCAAGATTTTTTTAAACACAGGGCTGTACTAGAAACAAGGGGAACCCTTTACGCTTGGGAACAAAAGTTTCTACAAAACAAAAAGGGGGATTCTTTACTGTAAGGCATGAGATGTGGAATCTTGCCAAGGGACTGGTCATGGGAATTCAATAACCGATTCAAAAAGGTTTGGATGCATTTCGGAGGTAAAAATTAACAAGTTTAGTGACTAGGAATTCAGGAAGGGTCATTGATAGGATTTTTTTATTGCCAGTTTGGAGTCAGAAGGAAATTTTTTCCCAAAAATTGAGGACAATTGGCTTCACCTCTTTGGGGTTTTTCCCTTTCCCTCTGGATCAACCCCTTGACAAAAAGGCTGAACTAAAAGGACGATTTGTTTTTTTTAGCCTTACAAACTATGAAATGGTCGCTTTTTTTTTAAAGAATCTTTACAGATCAATTATGATCTGTCAAGATTGATTATAATCTGCTTGACAGATTGAAAAACAAAACTAGAACTTACAAAAAAGCTGTATACTACTACAATTACCATCTGTAATTTTTCCCCTTTTTCCCCTTGCTTGAAAACTGAAAACAGAGGAAAAAGGGAAATCGATTCTACAACAAAAACCTCCCCCTTTAAAATTCCACAAACCCCAAATGGCACATCGTTTTTTACATTTAAAATCTAATTACACTTTTTTAAAATAAACCCCCGGCCTAATGAAACTCAAAAAACAACAAAAAGAAGGTAACTACCAAAAGGGGATTAGATTGTAAATCTTGGGGGGCGGGTTTTCCTGTCCCCCTGTGCGCCATTGTCAGCGATTTGTTGTTGTCATTGTACCTTGTTTGACCTATGTTATGTATGTTACCCTCCTCGAATGTTCAGCGCCCTGGAATTAATGGAGCTTTAAAATAAATAATAAGGGAGATAGAAAAAGATTTCAGAGGAAACTCATAGCATCATAATAATACTGACTCAGATGTGTCCTGCCTGCCCAATGCACGTTTCTCTCATCACTTTATTTTCCCTTTTTGATAAGAGGTCATGTTATTTCACTTTACTTTTTTTGTGATGTAGCTTAGCATGTCCTGAGGGGGCCTAAAAAAGAAAAAAAAAATCAACATATTGTACCGTATTAATTTTTTTTTTTTTTGTGGCGGGGAAGGGGAGCCCTCCTCTAGGTTAATAGAGCCATAAGGGTTATTTTTTATACCCAAAAAACTTGCAGCAACACTCCCCATTCAAAAGATATAAATAGAAGACCAGGGACAGTGAAGACGGCACAACACTGGAGAATACCTTAAATTGTAATAGAACATTGGTTCTAAATATGAAAGCCAGTGTTCGATTACAATTAAAGGGGTTCTCTAGAATAATGCACTAGTCTTCTGTTTATTCCTTCTTATGAGGACTAGAATGTGACTGCTGCAGGCAATCAGAGGCTGTAATGGGAAAATTCCCTTTTTGGAAAGGGGGAGGGAAGAATGAGGATTGTGCAGCTCGGAAAAGTTTTTTTTTTTTTTTTTTGGAGGGGATGCATTGGGCTAGAATGAAAATTTTGAAGCGGACAACCCCCTTGACTCCTTAATGAGCGCCCATGCTTTGAAAGTGGGCATTGTTACATAGTATGGTTGAAAAAAGACACATGTCCATCAAGTTCAACCAATGGCGGTTGAAGGGAGAGAGACAAGGATTTTAAGCCCAGCCTCCCCACTGGTTAATGCCCTGAAACCCACAAGGCATGAACCAATCTGCTCCAGTGGAGACCCCATCTCTGACCCCAGAGCCGCCACCAGCCAGGACCCAGAATTTTACATGGCTACATACGCATTAATATTCTTTAGTTCCAGGTAGGTATCTAAGCCTTTCTTGAAACTCCCAACTGTCCCTGCTGTGACCAGCTCCTCAGGCGGCTATTCCACAGATTCACAGTACTTACAGTAAAGAACGCCCTTCTCCTCTGGAGACTGAATCCTTTTTTCTCTAGCCATAGGGGGCATTACATGAAATAATTTTTATATATTTATAGAAATTAATCATCTCCCCCCCCTCCCCGTAGCGGACTTTTCTCAAGACTAAATAAGTTCAATTCTACTAACCTTTCCTCAAAACTAAGATGCTCCATTACCCTTATAAGTTTGGTTGCTCGTCTTTGCACTCATTCTAGCTCCATTACATCTTTTCTATAAACTGGAGCTCAGAACTGAACAACATATTCCAAGTGAGGTCGCACCAATGCTTTATACAGCGGTAGAATCACATCCTTGTCCATGCCTCTTAATACACGCCAATATCTTACTTGCCTTAGAGGCAGCTGATTGACACTGAATGCTCTTCTGTAGTCTATGATCTACAAAAGCACCCCAGATCTTTCTCAACAAGCGATGCTCCAAGTTTTTCTCCCCTTAGGACATATGATGTCTGCAGATTATTTCTACCCAGTTGCAGAACCTTACATTTATCCACATTGAACCTCATTTGCCAAGTGGATGCCCAAGCACTGTGTGTCCAGGTCTGCTGGCAATTCATGAGCATCTTCCATTGATTGCACTACCCTGCATAGCTTGGTGTCATCTGCAAAAATAGAAACCGTGCTATTGATCCCTTCCACTATATCATTGATAAATACATAAAATAAAATAGAACCCAATACTGAACCCAAAAACCAGAGACCACTCAGAGTAGGAGTCATTTACCACCACTCTCTGAGTACAATCTTGTGCTCTGTCAGCAGCGAGGCCAAAAGACGTTGCTGATTACAGAGGGAGTTTGCAGCTCAAAGTGCTGCAACTGTGCTAGGAACGGAGCCTGTAGTTAACGGCTCCATTCCTAGAGCAAGCTCTGTGAACGGCAGGGACCGGAGGAACCCCTTGATTGCCGCGATACTGCATAATAAGTCTGCTGTCAGGGCACACTGTGTGTTATGACTGTTGAAATGCAGGGAGGCAAAAATAAAAAAATGTAGCCGGTCATTAAAGCCATTTTAGGCCTCGTTAATGGATTAAGCTTTGTGTCCTTCTTTTATCTAATATTTGTTTTCTCAAAAAGGAACACAGTTTTCTGGCAGCTCGGGATATGGTCCTCAGACTGGTGGCGCAAACTGGGACCGTGGAGCCAATTTGAAAGACTACTATGCCAAAAGAGATGAACAGGAGGCTCAGGCGGTATGTTAATGAGTTCTAAACGTTTAGTGTCAAAAAAACAGAATTAAGGCTGGGTTCACACAGCGTTTTGCCGATATGTTAAACGTATACATTTGGTACAAAACCGTATCCTAACGCGTAGCTTAACATATTCATTGAATTCAATGGTAGAAACGCATCGTCGGCAGTGCATACTTTTAACTTCGTTTGACATAGCTTATCTTTGATACGGTTTTTGAGAAACATCAATAATAGTGGTCTGTCCCGCAATAAAACGCATTTGCTCGCATACGGTTTAACATTAAAGTCTGCCTGACATATGCGAATGTAAATGTATACGTTTGCATACGTTTAATGCATATGTTTACTTTTTTTATTTACCTCATGTGGTTTCGGATTTATTTAAAAAAGGATCTGTTTTAGCACTTTGAAGAGTGAAAACGGGGGTGGAGGGGTGGGGAGACTTAATGGGTTAAACTTTTTGGCATTAACACTTGTGAAGTAGACCATTCTCCTCTGTGACTTAATGCTTTCACATGTTTTTCTTTAGACCCTGGAGTCTGAAGAGGTGGACTTGAATGCAGGTTTGCATGGGAACTGGACTCTTGAGAATGCAAAAGCTCGACTCAATCAGTTTTTTCAAAAAGAAAAGACACAAGGAGATTACAAGTACTCAGAAGTGGGGCCTGATCGTAAGAGGGTTGTTTTGTGCTGTCCGTCATAGCTTTACTGTTGGTGAATTCTGAAATCAGAAAACTGATTTCTGTAACTTTTGCAGAACAGTCACCTCCGTTTTCATTTACTTCAGACTAAGTGACTTATACAAGAAAACTCTAATGGAGGTCTTCAGAATTTATAGTCACGGTTCACACTTACATTCATTAATTCCTCTGAATATTGACTTAAATGTTTTCTGGATATTACATGGGTTTTCTTATGAGCACTTTGTAGCCCTGCAGGTCGGTACATAGCCAACCATCTCCGAAAATGGCTATATTCAGAACTCTCATAGAAATGAATGGGAAGGACCCTGCAAACTCCACCTTCCCTATTCCCTGAGATGTTCCGCTCGTAGCTCGCTGTGTCCCAATTTGCAGCTCAAAAAAGAGGTTGTCTCATGAAGATGACTGGTCCTGTCCGACTTGCTTATTAGGTCATAAAAACATCGTTGAATGGGTCCTGTAAGCCATAATGATTATCTGGCTTCCCCCAGCAAAATTAGCCGTTTGCGGGAGCAGGACCTGGGGCAAACAGCTGATCATCCCGTGGGTTACGTTCTAAAAGGTGCTGTCTCTGATAAGACAGTTCCTGTAAACAGCTGGAGTATACACATCTGTATGTGTTGCCTATGTTTTCAGGGTATACTACCTGCATTTTTTTTTTTTTACATTAAAAAAGTGCTCAATGAACATTGGTCTAATCTTCACAATGCTTGATGTGTGACTTTCCTTTTCTCCCCCTACAGTAATAGAACAGGTGGTAGGTTGTCCTAGGAGGTTCATACAAAGACATAAGAAGATTTTACACTCCATTCCCCCTCAGCATATATAACAAGTGCTCCATTATTTGGGTCTTCATTACATAAAATGATTACTCAAATAATGGAGCACGTGTTATATGTGCTGACTGTATTAAAGTGGGTTCATACACAGCAGATTTGTTGCAGAAACATCCCTTTAAGATGAAAAGATTTAAGATATCTGCAACAAAACTGCTGCGTATGAGTAGACGGTTATAATTTAATCCCTATTTATTTTGGGGGCCACAAATACACCTTCTAAGTGAATTTTTGAAGAACTCCTTTCACATATTTTTAATGAATACTTGCATGGTCCATTTTGTAATAACTAGAGCATCTTTTCTCTGTGTTGTGCCATCCCTCTATTGTGCCTTCTAAATATTTATAAGCATAAGGAGTGGGCTTTCTCGGATTGGGAGTTGCTGCAAACATCTCCACACTGCTCTATTTAGCAACTTGCAGAAAAGCGCACAGCTCTGACAATCCTATCTATGCACCCTGGCCACCCTCCAAGGCCTTCTAGTGGCCTGTTGAGGGGAAACAGAATATTGATGTGACCCTCAGTGAAATACCCCTGCCTTATGGTGCTTTCACACGGTGCGTTTTTTCAATGCGTTTTTTGTGCAGGAAGGCACAGCAATTAATGCTGTACATTGCTGCACAAAAATTGCGTCAAATTGTGGTAATTACCGCAAATTTATTGCGATTTATACCGCGACTTTTGTGCAGCAATGTACAGCATTAATTGCTGTGCCTTCCTGCACAAAAAACGCATTGAAAAAACGCACCGTGTGAAAGCACCCAAAAGTTTTAAAGGTTAAAAAGGAACAAAATCCGCCAACCCCCCCCCAAAAATTGGAAAATTGTCAACCCTTTGTCAATTATTTTTAACCATTTCTTAAAAAGGTTTTCCAGGGGGATAGGCATCTTAAACCTGTCACAAGGGATTCCCCCATTTGCCTTCTTATGCCTTTTTAAAATTTTAGGAGAAAGACTTTTATAAAATAAAATTCGTTGTATCCCATGCTAGTACATTTTGGGTCTCATGTATAACAGAGGAATGGCACAACCGAATTGTAATAAACAAGAATAATTTCATGATGGATGCAAGTATTTACTAAAAGACCTGTGGGACTTGACGGGTCCTTTTAAGTTTCACAGGTGGATCTATGCAGAATAGTAAATTCATGGCACTCCTCCGTCTTTAGGTTCTACAAGATTTATTATGTGATTACAACATTACATTCAATTGTTTCGCTCTTTCAATGTAGAAGTATCCTCACAAATATAAAAGAAACAAATAGTATTTGAGATGTTTTGACCTGGCGCCGGCTCACTGCATCTCGCCATTCCTTTCTCCCTCGCCAGCCAGATATGACTTGAAGAAGGCCTATTCCAGGCCTAAACGTGTCAAATATTATGTGGTTCTTCGATGCCTATGATGATACTTGTTCACTGAGAGGGCAAAACAATTGAATGTAGTGTTGTATCCATAAAATCTTGCAAAACTTAAAGGGTTTTTCCCACCATTCAAAGTCTTAATGCAAAGGATATGCATCCATCTCGGGAACAGCCGCCTGAAAGTCTTGGCTCAGAATGGAGAGCCTGTCACTCTTGCGCACAATTCTCTATTGTGTTTTATTGCGGTTCCAAGTACAGCCTAGTGGTGGGTGTGTTCGGCTGTACTTGGATCTCGCATTGAACAGAAAGGTGAGTTGTGCGCAGGCGTGACCGGTTCTTCATTCTGAGCCGAGAGTTTTGGGTTCCTAATTCCAGAAGTGTTAGCCACATCTATCGCACTTAGGCATATACTATTGATATGCCATTGAAGTTAACGGTGGGAACCAGGGCTGTGGAATTGGTAAGCCAAGGCTCCTGACTCCTCAGTTTCCCCTTTAAACCCACCCGAACTACCGCAAACCCCTCAAATTCATGTTCCCCACATGTTTAAGTGATAACTTTATACTGAGGGGGGCCTAAAATGGGGGTATCCCCTTTAAAAGACTTTATTTTCTCACCCCCTTAAAATGAATACAATATTCAATAAACTATTTAGGTAGAACATAAAATATATTTATTGGATGCAACTTTAGAACACAAAAGACTTTAATAAATTGTAAATATGCAAAACTCCGCAGTAAGCAGGGAAAAAAACTTTTCAACAAAAACGTCCTGAATAATATTTGTGGAGTCTATGAATTTGTTCTGAGAAGTAAATCAGATCCTTGTGTTGTAGAAAGCTGCTGCTTTCTACAACAACACAATCACCACCACCCTGGACTCAGTCGCTCCTCTCACACACAACAGAACCCGCAAATCAGAAAAACCCTGGCACACAGCCTCCACTAAACACTGAAGCGAGCTTCCAGAATTGCTGAACGCCGCTGGAAGAAAAGCTGCTCCACCGATGACTTCCCCTCATACAAACAATCATTACATACAATTAAGTTTGCACTCACTACCGCCAAACAGGATTACTTCCCCCCAAACCCATATCTTCCCTGATCAAAACCCCCAGACATTTTATTCAACACCTTCAACTCCCCTCCTTCGCCCCCCAAGCCCTCCTCCCCCATCTCTCCTATCAGGGACGATTTTGCCACTCATTTCTTAAATAAGTTTAACCTTCATCAGAGAAGATTCACCCCACAGTCCCCACTGCCCACCTCTATACCTCCATCGCCACACCCACCCTCCCCTGAACATTTCCCCCAGTGAACACTTCCCTAACCTGCTTCCCACGGTTAGTCACGATAACCTTTCCTCTCTAGTGTCCAAACCCAAACCTCACTACCTGTAACCTTGACCCACCCCATCCTACCTTTATCCCAGACCTCAGCATGTTTCTTCCAGCCCTCCCACCTTTTCAATCTATCATTAACCCTCTGGCATTTTCCTTCCTCATTTAAACATGCACCATCACACCACCCTTTAAAAACCATCTCTCGACCCCTCCTCATTGCCCCAACTATCCCCCCATCTCACTGCTTCCTTTGCATGCAAACTCCTGGAACAGCAGTCTATCTTCAACTGTCCTCCCATCTCTCCCCCAACTCTCTCCTTGACCCCCTTTCCAATCAGGCTTCCGACCCAACCACTCCACTGAAACTGCCCAACCAAGGTCACCAAACCCAGTAACTGCTAAAGCCTCACGCCCCTATTTTGTGCTCCCCCTCTTAGACCTGTCCTCTGCCTTTGACACGTCGACCATTCCTCCTTAAAAAATCCTCTCCTCCCCCGGCATCACGGACTTTGGGCCCTTTCCTGGACCCTCCTACCTCACTGATCGGACATTCAGTGTCTCTCACTCTTTCACCACCTCCTCCCCCCACCCTCTCTTGTTGGTGTCCCCCCGGGTCAGTCCTGGGCCCACTCCCCTTCTCTATCTACACTCTTGCCTGGGTAGCTCATAGCTCACATGGCTTTCGCTACCACCTGTATGCGACGGCACCCAGTTTATATCTCCGGCCCTGATATCAATCTCTCCTCTCCCGGATCCCAGAATGCCTATCGTCCATATCCTCCTTTTTCTCCTCCCGTCTTTTAAAACTAAATTGGAAAAAAACAGAATTCATCATCTTTCCACGTCCCACTCCATCCCTCCACCTGACCTCTCTATCACTGTCAATGGCTACAACCCTCTTTACCAGCTCCACAAGTCCGCTGCCTTGGGATAACCTTTGACTCCTCTTTATCATTCAAACCCCCTCACCCTTCCTCGCCTCCACCTGAAAAATATTTCAGCACCGCCCATTCCTCAACTCTGACACTACAAAAACGCTAGTCCACGGGCCCTCGTCATCTCCCACCTCGACTACTGCAACATCCTTCTCTGTGGCCTCCCCCTCCAGCCCCTCGCTCCCTTCAAACCATCCTCAACTCCTGCTGCCCGTCTTATTCCACCTCTCCCTGCTACTCCTCTGCCTCTCCGCCTCTGTCAATCCCTTCACTGTCTCCCTATTGCCCAGCAAACTTTAGTTCAAGTTACTAACCCTATCACAAGGCTCTCCTAACCTCTCCCCTCCAAAAACTCTGCCCATTTTCCAGATACCTCCCCTCACCCCAATCTCCGCTCCTCACAGGACCTTCTCCTCTGCCCCCTTCATCAGCTCCTCACAAAACCGTCTCCAAGACTTTACTCGTGCTTCACCCATTCTCTGGGGAAACCCTTAACCCAAACAACAATCTCCCCAACTTTCACCAGTTTCAAAAGCAACCTGAAAACCCATCTCTTCAGGATAGCCTAAACCCTACAAATAACCCCACCACCAGTTTCACCGGCCCACAAACATGTCCGCCCCACACCTTCTGTCTCTCCCCTTCTTCCTTGTAGATTGTAAGCCCTCGTGGGCAGGGTCCTCTTTCCTCTCTGTATCAGTTACTAGTCTTTTTTTTTTTCACCATTGTATTTGTTCAACATTTGTTCTGATGAACTCCCCCTTGAATGTACAGCCCCTGGAATTAATCGCGCTCTAAAATAAATAATAAAAAAAGGTGACCTCAAATCTGATCTCATTATCTCCAGGCTAGAGAACGGCCTCTCTACACTAGCTTGGGTTGGTGGCAAAGCGATGAACACAGGCGCAACATATCTAACCATTTCAGGGTATAAAGGAATTGACTCATGCAGTCCGTTCTGATGAACCATTGAAATCTTCTACTTCTTTGAGAGCAAGTGAAAAATGTAGCTGATATCTGGTCAATCTGTTTGCTATGGAGCGGAATATTTTCCCCTGTGGCAATGCTTTGCTGGCTCCATGTCATCCAAATACTTTTCAAAATTAAACTCATCTGAGGCTGAAGATATGGGAGCAGTAGCACTGGCAAGACCCAATATCTCTTGCCCTTGGCACTGTATTGAACTAACCATACCAATTTATTATATATTTTTGGAGTCGGTGCATTTTATAATGACAATTACTCCAACTCCATCGAAATGGGCACAGACTCCACATCCCTGGTGGGAACGCCCCATTAAAGACGGAATGTCGAGGATTTACTATTTTGCATTCTGTTGGGATTGATAAGGTGTATGTTACAGGTGGCTCTATGGATGTGTTTCAGGTATTGCTCTGAGAATATTTCCTAAAATGTCTTACTGAATCCTTCTTCGTGATCACCTTTTTCTTCTTGGAAGTAATTAATTTGTAAAGAATGACGTGGTTCCCGTATGCTTTTTTTTATTTTTTTTTTTTTTTACACAGTTTTATTTAGGAGCAGGGTATAATCAAGTTACAAACTCATATGTACCAATTGATATATAACCATAGATAATAAAATATTACTTTGCCATAGGTAAAAGGTACACAGTAAATATCACATTTTTTGCTATAACCCTTCTTCCTCTTTTCTTAGTAGCATTTCAGTCTTTATAGTGTCCATCTGTTACCAGACCCATTCATATGCTTAATGACTTGTCTAAGTATAGACACTGTAATATCTTCTAAACGGAAATAAATTTGAACATCACAAAATTTCAAATGGTTTCATAAATTCAACTATAACCTTGCAACCAAACCATAACACACAAATCTCCGTATGCTTACCTATAGTACCAGCCTCCTCAGTACAGTCCTCTCTCACAGTGCATGTGTGTTTCTCAGCCTGTCGTTGTAACAGAGCATTACAGGGAGCACCACCGTTGCTCCCAGTAAAACTCGTACAGCTCAAAATTTTCTGCACTTTAATTATCCTGGGTATAATTCAGCATTTATTGTAATTGATAAAAAGAGGGGGTTAATGGATTGAATTCTTAAAAAGGTTCTATTTTTACTCCCCTCTTTAAAACACTTTCATCTACTTAGTTCACTTTCATTGCGTCATGTTTTCTGTTTGCATGTGAACAGTGAAACATAACCGGCTGTGGTTGTTGGGACTAAACATGGTGACCACAGGAATCAGCTTTTTTTCTTTAATACATGGGCTAACACTTAGGCTGGACTAAGTCATCCCATGTGAATTTAATTGCTGCTTGCTGATTCCTGGTGTCACTTTCTTCAGGTGAACAAAAGGCCGGCTGAGAAACACACAGGCGCTGTCTGCTAGGGAGAGATGTGCAGGTCAGTGACGCTTGGGTTGAAAGACTGACTGGTCCTTTATAAAGGCAGGAGTTGCAACTAACAGTTGCTGTTGTGTCATGTGTGAGAGCCGTGGTCATGTGATACTTGACGCTTTATTCCTTATTTTTGGGTCTTTTGTATATTGCTTGAAAATTAGTTTGACTAACCTTACTGCAGTGTGCTATGTACGTATGTGGTGTTGATGTACTTATTTAGTGATACGCACAGTATGATGACTATTGTACATCCATCGTTTCTTGGGGGGATGTTTGCCGTTTATGAAATTCAAACCTCTATCTGTCGTTGCAGGAGCTTTTTTGCTGAAATGAACTTGTATGTTAAGCAGCTTGGACGCAGTAAGTTTATATCTGGTTTGGGTTTTCGTGGGATGCAATGTATTGCCAATTATTTTGTCCATTGAGTACTGTATTTTGTTTAAATGTCCAATGACTCCTGTTTAAAATACACATCCATTGCCATCTGCTGGTTTTGAACGGAACTACATAACAAATAAAAGCTAGGTAGTGGCACTTATTTAGTCGTGTGCAGTGATCCCTCATGCTGCAATGGTCTCTAGATACAACATTTTCAGCATGCAATGGTCTTTTCTGGGTCATTGTATCTTGACCCCACACTCGCCATACAAGGTCATAGACACTGCTGATCTGCGGCACGTGTGATTGAAGATCCAACCAATTACCAAGAACATCTTGTAAAATCATCTTGTATGAGTGCAGTGCATGCAGGGATTGGCGGTGTAGTAGCGCCACAGTACAGTATGGTGATACATATTCTGTGCTTTACATGTGCCAGGATGAGTGGCTCCTTTGGGCACCAAATGAGGGTGGACCAATTTTTTTTTTTTAATATATTATATTATTAAACTCGAATACCAATTAACACAAAGACCAGTATAAAATTTCATAGTTTTATTAAATACTAATTTTTAAAATATAACCATGACAATCACAAAAAAATCTAAAAAAAAAATGGCACCACCAAAAGAGAGAACCAAGCAAATTCGGAGTTCATACATGATGGTAATGAATACAATGATTAAAAACTGAAAAAAATCAGTAATAGTCAATGTATTATATAGATACAACCCAAACACCAGGTATATGCAAAAATATAGCATAACTTATTCCCAGGTATATATGACCATCAAAGGTAGTAAATATAAAGTGCAAGTGCATCAATTCTCCAGATTGATTCTTTAGATCCCCGGATCACATAAATAACAAATAATATATAGCTGGACCATGATTATAAAGTGCAGATATCACAGATTATATGTGACCCACAGGAGGAATCGGGGTAGAAACCAAGGATGATCAGTCGCACAAAAACATATGATTCATAGACTACTTATAATCCTTGTCCATTTATATATTATTTGTTATTTATGTGATCCGGGGAATTTATGCACTTTATATTTGCCTTTGTTGGTCACATATACCTGGGGATGAGTTATACTATATTTTTGCATATACCTGGTGTTTGGGTTCTATCTATTTAATACATTTGTCTATTATTGATTTTTTTTCAGTCTATAATCATTGTATTCATTACTATCCAGTATTACCTATGAATTTGATTGGTTCTCTTTTGTGATGATGCCTCTTTTTACCTATTTTCTGATTGTCATGATTATATTTTAATAGTATTTACTAAAACTATGAAAGTTTATACTGGTCTTTCTTGTGTTACTTGGTATTAGTGTATTTATAGGCATATGGCCTGTTGAATTAAGGATTTATTCTGGATTGTATACATTATATATAAAGTATATGACCCAAAGAAGCCCCTATCCTGAAAATAGAAAGTGATTTCCAGCTTCCAGCAGCACTTTGTTGTTACATGTAAGGACTTTATCTGCATTAGTTACCTGTTAAATATTATCTAATCTTCATTTTGCATTATGTTGGTTTGATGTTTTGAAGAACCAATTAAGTTTTCCATAAAGCTGTGTCTTTGACTTGTAACGGTCACCCCAATGACTTGTGCAAGTCTTCATTAATTTTCCCATGAGGTTTCCTGTGCCTTCCTTCCCTGTTGCTAAACTGCAACATTTCCTGTCTAAAAGCTGCTTCCATTTGACCTATAAGGCTGCAAGCCTCAGGATCTTCAGCTGTGCTTTATCTATTTTCCTCCCTCCTGTCCTCCGTCTCTGTGCACACCGCTGTATTCTCACTCTTAGGGTATGTTCACACAGCATAATTGCGGGGTGTAATTACTTCCCGCAATTACACTGGGACTTCGGGAGCTCGCGCCGACTCCCGTGGAGAGTGGGTGAGGGGGGTGGGCGGCGTCCCGCCAGCCCCATAGACATTCATTACTGGCGGCACATATTCGCCACTAGTAATTGACATGTCACTCTGAGAACTGTGGATTACCGTAATGACTGGGACGTATCTCGCCCCGTATTGAGCGCAGTACGGTGCGAAATACGTCCCAGTTTAAGCCGTGTGAACATAGCCTTACTGAGATCCCTGGGAGACTGGACCATTAAGGTGTGGCTCCACCCCTTTGGTCACATGATCTCCTGGGCTTGACACAGCCTTGTTTCCTTTGTGAACACATAAAGACCTACTGAGCTTCCTGTCAAACGGCTAATATAGAACTGCAGGAAGCCAACACAAAATTGAAAGCATATTCCAAAATTGCCGAACTGTGGAAGGTTTAGAAAATAATTTTCGGTCATCAAAAATCCCTTCAGTAGCACGAGCATTTTCTGCAATAGGATACTAAGGTTGTCGTGTATATTTGTCACTTTCTCCAGTAGAGCTTGCTAATTTCCCTTTTTTGACACCTATGGGCCAATTCTATGAGAAGCCAATGAACCATTTAGCATTATTTGGAAGTATGTGAAGCAACTGTAGTACATGGTGCTAACCCTTATAAACACAGTGAACATGCAGCCACTATGCTGTCCACACACCTGCATAGATGGTGATGGGTTTATTTATTTATTTTTTTACCAAGGTATCATTGTTTTTCCCTCCTACCTTTTTCAGTGTTAAGGGAGGGGCAGGTGAGAGGATTGCTTGTTTAATTCTGTTCCATTTGTTTTACAGCCATACACGCCCGAGAACATGGATCTAACAAAAGGCTGGCTGCACAGTCTTGTGCTCTGTCAATTGTGCGACAGTTGTATCACTTGGGCGTTGTTGAAGCATACTCGGGACAAACCAGAAAGAAGGAAGGTGAATCGGTGAGTCTCCTTAAATGAGCGGTTGATCAAGATTTGCCTGGGTCTGTTTTACATCAGTCAAAGCTAGGAACCAGCAACAACACAACCTAGTGCTGGGTCCATAATGCAAGCACGGCCTTACTGGTCACTAAGTATTTGCCACCCCTCCCATTTCACAGCCGTTTTTCCCAAAATATGTATTTACATGCATTATTGCAGCAGTGCCATATAATGCAGTTCTCTGCTGCTGTATATCTCCCTGTGTGTATATAGCATGTAATATGATCCTCTCCCTTCTACTTTCATAGTATTAAAAGGGTTGTCTAATTTCAATGCGTATTAATCTCCTAATAAAATAAAAATCTTCTACTTTCCTCTCCTCCCACCTGCTTTTCAGCACTGCCACTTTCCTTCCTTTCCGACAGTTTTCTGTTGTCTTGCTAGTCCCAGACGTAGGAATGTTACCCACAAAGTAGCCGCTGTTTGGTTGCAGTGGTCGCGTGCCTTTGATGTCAGGCCATGACACTATGTATTAAAATTAATTGGACAACCACTTTTAAACGAGTTCTCCCCCACCCACTTACCCAGTAGTAAAAGTAGGTCTCGATTTCTTAATGATTGCAGCAAGTCCCACCCTCCCCCCTACTTCACCACGCTTTAACAATAAGCAGGTCCTGGTGGTGATCCTATAGTTACCATGCTGCATAGAGTTTGTCCAGCCTGGGTGTAGCATGTTGACAGATACAGGTTTGGAGCAGTGCACACATATTAGATTTTTTGGGCATTTTTCGTAGTTCATTTGTATTGCGGTGTAGCTGTGACACTCGGGTACATATTGTGTCAGATTAGGAGCCCTGCTCCAGGTTATGCATCAGGAGCTGATGTGTTGCACTATATGCTTTGTTCTTTTGACTTCTTAAATTTCTTTGTAAGAGATAAAAAAAAAAATCTCTGATGTTCCCCTCGAGGTTCTTTTTACATCTCACCTTTTGGTATTTTCTTCTCAATGTGCACAGCTTGAACCATATGAAGTGAACCTCACCCCAGAAGTTCAGAAGCAGCTGTCGAATATTGTTCAGGAGCTGAACATTGAGTTGCCGTTTCCAGTGAGTATTATCTCTTCCTGACCAGGAGTGAATTAAATCACACTGGTGGTTTTCTTTTATAGGCGCGTTCATTACGCTGGATCGTTCTGTGTGATTTTCTCAGTTTGTGTTTGCTGCTTTTTCTTTCCTTTAAGCCCTACAGGGTAGAGCTAGCATTAACAATGACCACTAGAATCTGAAGTTACTGCAGTAAAATGTTTCTCCACGATAAGACTTCTCAAAGGTTATGTAATGTTTCCTCTGTATCCTCTATCATTCACAGCCCCAGGATCCTAGCCAGCCAGTATCCCTTAATCTGGGAAAGTTAACACATTTCGAGCCGTCACAGCGACAGAATCTTTCTGGCGTGGTGCCCTGGTCCCCACCACAGGAGAACTGGAACCCATGGACCAGCAGCAACATTGATGAAGGTCCTCTTGCATTTGTAAGTGTTTAATGTAAGAGGAGTGTTCATTTATTTATCTTGCCTGTGTATGTGGCAACTCCTGGGTATAAGTAATAAAAATTTGGCATTGCTTATTTTAACTACTTAAGGACACCGCTTTAAGGACCCCCGGGCCCCCCCCCCCCCCATAAAAATACCGTCAGAATTGTGTGGTGGTTTTTCTTTCTTTATTTTTTTTATTTTTATATACACACCCCAAATGGTAACAATGGAAAATACTCTTCACCCCACAAAAAATAAGATCTCACAAAAGTTAGTGGACGGAAAAGTAAAAGTTATTGGTCTCTTAAAAAAGCAAAATAAAAAAAACCCTTTTTTTAAAGTACCAAAACACAATGAAATTTAAGTATGATAACGCTGGAGCTCTACCAACCCATAAAGTAAAGATAACACGACAGTAATACTACAAAGAAAAAGCACTCCTTTAGAAAAAATGATAAAAATGGTGTAATTGCATTTTTTTTCCAATTTCTGTGTACAGGATTTTTTGGGGCTTTCCAATTCATTAAATTGGTACCACTTGTTTCTTTAAACATAATGCACTCTTATATGTCTATATGACAATACCTTACTGCCTGTGCATGTAAAATGTTTGGGCATCTGTTAGGGCATATCTAGAGCTTGCTCTAATAGGCAGACAAAACCGCTGTGAGGGACTGGAGTACTTGGGTAGGCCAACGGCTGTCATAATTTTTCAGTCAGCTCAGCAACAGTGTTGCTGTAGATGACAAGGTCAGATAAGTGGACCCCTCTTTAATTGTCAGCAATACAATCTGCATTGATTATTGTGCAGAAAGGGTCGTTTAGCCATGATGGGGGTAGTCAGCAGTTAGTGCTGAATGGCGGTTGTCAGTTTTTGTGTGGCAGGGAATTGGGTGGGCACTGCATAATTACCATCATGAACATGTACATCAGAATCAAAGAAATGGACCCTTCTGCAATATTAGTGTATCTGATCATGTAAAAAGGGGCTATCCGCATATCATAATTACTAACAGATTAGAACGGTGACTTCCAATTTTCTTGTTGGTTATATTTTCTATTGTCTTTTAAGGCAACGCAAGAGCAGATCAGTGCTGACCTGAAAAATGAGCTGATGTACCAACTGGAACAAGACAAGAGCTTGCAGCCGGTAAGTCATCTTTTCAGACGTGACTCGTGCCATTTGATATTAATGGTCTGTGAGTTTTACCCTATGATAATACTAATACTGTAATACTGAACTCTTTCCAATCCCACAGATTCTGCAGGAGCGAGAATCCCTGCCGGTCAAAAACTTTGAGAATGACATCTTGAACGCAGTACGCAACAACTCAGTTGTAATCATTCGTGGAGCTACCGGCTGTGGTAAAACCACCCAGGTTCCGCAATACATTCTGGATGAATTTATTCATAATGACCAAGCAGCTCAGTGTAACATTGTGGTGACTCAGGTAGGGTTAGGGGCTACTTCCATCAGGGATATAATGTGTCGGTTATGGCTGAAAATTAACAGTGTTGTTCTTAGCCCCGTAGAATCAGTGCGGTGTCTGTGGCCGAGCGGGTTGCTTATGAGAGGGGAGAAGACATCGGGAAAAGCTGTGGTTACAGTGTGCGCTTTGAGTCCGTGTTGCCTCGTCCTCATGCCAGTGTGCTGTTCTGCACCGTCGGTGAGTAGCCATTTTGTCTTGCAGCTGCTTTTGCAGTTGTCACTATGTATAAAGTGTGAACGTTAATTGTTTCATTTGCACTTGTCGTAGGTGTGCTTTTGCGGAAACTAGAGGCTGGAATCCGAGGAATTAGTCATGTGATTGTGGATGAAATTCACGAGCGTGATATTAATGTGAGTTTCTCTGCTCTGTAGATTGTTTGTCTATTACCAAATAGGTAAAAATGTTACAAAATGATATATAAAAAAAAAAGTGCTCACCCGCTGTAATCTGTAGTAATAATTCCAGGCTTCAGCGATACATCTAGATGTGCAGGGAATAGAGAAGCTGTTAGTTTGCAGCCAGTGGGAAAACCTCCAAATAATGCAAGATCATCATTTCCGCACCATCTTTTTAAAAATCAAAATTTGTGTCATTGTTTATGTACTGATTTTAATATGGATACAATAAAGTGAATATTGATTTTTTTTAAGAGAATGGTGCTGAAAAAGTTGGCTTTTAATTTGAAAATCGTTTGTGTTATCTAATTGTATAATAGGCTTTAACTGTTGGGTGGTTTGTGATGCCCTATCTGAGAGCAGAATATAATGGGGGGGAGGGGGAGAAGCGGAGCTCTGTGATATATAGGGTTATATGATAGAAGAGCTGAGCTCTATGATATATAGGGTAAAAAAAACAAAGTGCCTACAGTGTCATTTAGGGGGGTAGTATGGGGTAACCAATATTATATAACTGCAGACTGATTGTCATGTAATGCTGACCCAGAGCTATGTATATAATATGCATATATACGCAGCTCTATGGGCCCCATTAAGTAGGTAGATTTATAGGTCCCCCCAATAGGTAGGTATCAAGGCCATCCCCAATAGGTAGGAATTTAGGATCCTAGTGGGTAGTTATGTAGATGGGTAGGTATAAAGGGACCCCGTAGGTAGTAATAAAGGCCCTTGTAGCTAGATATATAGGCCCCCAGTAGGTAGGTAGGTCTGACTATACACCCTGGTTAGGTATACAGTACAGACCCCCAGTTGGTAGGTATATAAGCCCTCCCAGTATGTGTGTGTGTATAAATATATATACACAGCCTGTGCAGGAAGACTGAGCCGGAGGTGAGCAGCGGGGGACTGTGGTGAGTATCTGATTTGTGTTATTTTAAATAAATAAGCAAAGAAAAATGAATGAAAAGAAAGGGCCCCATCGCTATAACCTTCGCCTATGGGGGGGGGGGGGGCCTATACCTGCCTATGGGGGGGGGGGGGGCCTATACCTGCCTATTGGGGGGGGGGGGGGGACATATACCTGCCTATGGGGGGGGGGGAGGGGCCTATACCTGCCTATGGGGGGGGGGGGGGCCTATACCTGCCTAGGGGGGGGGCCTATCTGCTATGGGGGGGGGGGGGGGCCTATACCTGCCTAGGGGGGGGGGCGGGGGGAGGGGGCGCGCTATACCTGCCTATAACTGCCTATACATATACACCATACATGTACTAAATATATTGGTTCCGACTTACATACAAATTCAACTTAAGAACGAACCTACAGTCCCTAACCTGTATGTAACCCGGGGACTGCCTGAATATGCGTGTGTCATATAACTGCTGAACGTCGCTGAACCCTAGCTCCCGGAGAAGCTCGGCAGGTGATCAGGGAGAGGCGTGTGTGTATGGGGACACATATATATAGTGTGTACGTACGTACGTACACGTAACTGCCTATGGAGGACCGAATATATGTCCCCATACACACACGCCTCTCCCTGATCACCTGCCGAGCTGCTCCGGGAGCTAGTGTTCAGCAGCGCAGGGGGTGTGATGCAGCAGTTCATTGAGGGTTATATGATTTCGAGCAGGATTGAGAAGTAAAAATTGGAGAAAATACGGACTGGACTCCTTAAGAGACCGTGGACATCTTACATACCCTAACCATAATACTGGTGTGTCCCTTGGTAAAAATGACTTTGACGCCCCTGCTCTATTATATCCTGCTCTCAGGTAGAGGCATAAACTACCTCACAGATTCCCTTTAATTCTACTTGCTTTCTGATCTATTTAGAATTACAAAGGCTTAGCTATGTTAATTAGCTGTTGCTCATTTACCCCCAAATATGTCATTCACCCCATGACTTGTCGGCTTTATGCCTCTCCAGCACTACGCCCTCATTTGTATTGAGTACCAGATTAATAGTTCTCTATAATTCAATTAACCATGTTGGCATGTTGGGTAACAATGCGTTCCCTTATGTTATTTTATGTTTCAGTATTCTCCCTTTTAATGTTGTTTTTTTTCTCTCTCCTCCCTTTAGACTGATTTCTTGTTGGTGGTCCTGCGGGATGTGATCCAAGCTTTCCCAGACGTTAGAATTATCCTTATGTCAGCCACTATAGATACCAGCATGTTCTGTGAATACTTCTTTAACTGTCCAATCATTGAGGTGTATGGTCGAACATTTCCAGTGCAAGGTATAGTTCCTGAATCCATATTGTGGTATTCTCCCTGGAGAATTCATTCTATTTTATTGAATAGTATTTTACATTTTCTTACCTTTATGATGAATCGTGTTACAGCTTAATAAAAACCTTGCTTTGCATTTCTTTAGCCCGTTTCTTTATCTTTTGCTGAATGTCTAGATGCTATTTGCAAGGAATTGTAATGCTAAATTTAGTTGTAGAGCTCAGGCCACTAACTTTTTAGTTTACTATGGTGCTACTTCAGCAGCTTAATATTTTTTCCCTTGATTTAATAGAATGTGCTTTAGCGTAAAAAAACAAAAAAAAAAACAATGTAAATGATAACTTAGCCGCTGTCACATTATATATGTAATTCTTGGAAGCTGGTTATACAGCGTTTGAGAGACTGCAGCAATGGGGGATTGTCCCTGTCCTGTGGATAGGTGAGAAATGTCTGATTGCTGGGGTCTCACTACTGAGACCCCCACTGATTGCTAAATTGCACTGATTCTCCTGCCGTCCCTAAGTACACAGGAAATCTTTGGAATTAACAGTGGTCAGAGTGATACACCAATGCTCCACTGCTACAAGACCAACAGAGATCGATGAGTAACTCTGAGGGGTAGCACAACCATTTTATTGGTATCCAACATGTTAATATTAGTGCTGCAAAATAGTGCGCTTCCAAAAATTTCAACATACTGAAAGATATGCATCTAGAAACTTGACAATATCATGCTGACTCTTTATACAAAAACATTTTAACCACAGAATTAGAATCCTTAACGATGAAAAAAGAGATTTTCAGCTCCAATCCGGTCAGGTGAAAATTCTAAAAATTTTATTCTTTATTAATTACAAATCTTAAAATTGTATGGATGAATATAATGTCGTGATAACACGCTAACGCGTTTCGGAAAAAATATCCTTAATCATAGCGCTATGATTAAGCTGAATCGGAGCTGAAAATCTTTTTTTCATCGTTAAGGATTTGTTTGGATCAGCTTCGGATCTGTCTGTGCTACGTCCGGGGGTGGAGTACCAACGGTGAGCTGTATCAAAGTTGTGTTTCACAGAATTAGAATTTATATCTTTTGACTTGGTGAATCTCTGCCTTTTAAACACCACGTTGTGTTCAGGCCCAAAATTCTCTCCTGAGGAACTTCTTCATATTTATAGTTCCTTTTACTCTGTTTGCCCCCCACCTGCTCCTATATATGTAGTAAAAGCTATCATTCTGTCTGCCTGCAAATGCCACTAGAGGGGGCTGATTGCATACAATTTTATTGAGTTTCTTGTATAAGCAGTATGACACGAACTCCTTATGGTGATGCTTGAATAAGTAACCATTTCAATACAGGGGAGTTATGAAGACATTCATAGCACAGAATTTTGAACTATAAAAAGACTAAAAACAGAAAATCTAAATGGTATTTATCCTTAAATTTATTAATTTTTCCTCAAATTTTGTTTTCTAGAGTATTTCTTAGAAGACTGTATTCAAATGACTCAGTTCAGACCACCGCCAATGGAAAAGAAGAAGAAAGACAAAGATGAAGAAGGAGGAGGAGAGGAGGATGATGTAAGTGGATGCCTTGTGAGCCTGGTTACAAATTTTTTGTTCTTCCAGGTTTAGAAGATGGCATGATTCACTGATCTATTGCCGTATGTCTCATACGAGCCCTTTACCATAGATCCTAATATCGTAGTTTATAAGTAGAAACCACATTTGAAGGATTATGATATAATTGGTACCTCTGTTTGATACAATACCACTAACTGAGCAGTGATTAACATCTCGGTGTGTAATCACCCTTCACCTGGTCCTGTGAGGCAAAATGACTTTCCTGCAGCCTGGTATACAGCGACTTGTAGGGGAAGGGGACTTGCTGGCACAGAAGCGGCAGGGGATTTGTGTTCTTTTGTTATTTTATAGTGTTAGGTGTTTAAAACCATACTACTTGGGGGGTTTCTCACCACTAGGAACCCTGTTAATTAAAGCAAGAATTCCAGTCCCATATTTTGCCCCCCAGCTACAGTTATTGGTGATTCTACAGAACAGTATTTGTGCTGCTGCTTCATACAAACTCTGTGGGAGTTAATGAAACAGCCGAACCCCTACGCTAGTGAATTCCTTTTGTATCGTGAGAAATATTTTGCATGTGTATCGCCATAACATGAAGTAAAGTGAACACTACCAAACCGTAGTGTACTGATAACTTGATCAGTGCACACATTCATCTAGCTTTAAACAAAAAAAAAAAAAAAAGTTGATCCTTATGTTTTTGTGCCATACATGTAGCATTTAATATAAAAGGCATCTTCTCACTGTGACAGTCCACTTTCTACATGGAAGCTGGCCTGGATCCACTGATTCCTGAAGACCTTAGGATGCTACCATTGGTTTTGTTAACAGGGATTGTTGCACTTTTCATTGAATAACGAGATCATAAATCTGCTGTTTTCTCTTTCGAAATGTTTCTGTACTAATCCATCACAATTCCTACAGACTAATTGCAATCTGATGTGTGGTGATGGATATGGCCCTGAGACGCGCCGTTCGATGTCGCAGCTCAGTGAAAAGGAAACCCCAATAGAACTCATTGAAGCTCTCTTGAAATATATTGAAACGCTGAATGTACCTGGTGCTGTCCTGGTGTTTTTACCTGGCTGGAACCTCATTTACGCCATGCAGAAGCATCTTGAGATGAACCCTCATTTTGGTAAGGCTGCTGAACTTTGCATTGTAATAGATCTTTAGTCATTTTGGGACTTCGTTGGTTGCAGCATTTGGGTTCTATTTTTCAAACTTAAAGGGTTACTCCTAACTTCCAGGGTTTCGTCCAGCTCCTTACCGCAGACTGCGGACAGGACTTTGTGTCATTTTTTGAGAGTTGTAAATACATCCAAGCACATCTGCTTGCCTGTATTCAGAACGCCCATAGAAATGAAATGAAGCCCCCACTCTCCATTCTCTGTGGCTGGTAAGGATCCAGCTGCAACCCTAGAAGTTAGGATTTTTAAATAAAACCTTTTAACTAGTATTGATTTTTTTTTTTTTTTTTTTTCTTTTTAAATATAGGAAGCCATCATTACCGAATTTTACCACTGCATTCCCAGATCCCACGAGAAGAGCAAAGAAAGGTGTTTGACCCTGTTCCAGATGGAATAATCAAGGTAAAGTCATTACTGACATAAATAGTGCGTTATTGTCCCTGATGGTACAAAATGTTCTGCTGTGTTGAAGTAGATGACAATCATTCATACATGTTTGTTTTAAATCCAATAGGTTATTCTGTCTACAAATATTGCTGAAACCAGTATCACCATAAACGACGTTGTTTATGTCATAGACTCTTGCAAGTAAGTGCGCATGAATACCTGGGCTGTGTGTATAAAAAGACGATCAATAATATCAGATGGATCGCACAAGCCATCTGTCAGAGACCATGTAGATTGACTGGACATGCAGTCTTACAAAGTAACATCCTATTACGCAAACATTATGCACAATAGGGCTTATAGATGCGTTATGAACAAGGATCCCTTATCCTTTGTCCACCCCTGTTCTGTGCTGCAGTGAACTGAAAGGTGGCCACATATACACTACTGTCTCTGTTCACATATATGGGAGTTTAAAGTACAGGTTGTAATCAACTGATTCAGGTGATGAGCGATGCGGGGGACTTCAAATTATCTGTTTATGGGTAGTTTATAGGGGTATTCCCATTTCTTTATGTAGCTTTAAACTAAGGCTAAGGTAAGTAAAGATTACTACCAAATACATTGCTGTTCTGATTTTGCTACATTTCAGATTTAGAGCAGTTCTTCTCTCCTGCTTGTTTGCAAAAGCTTCTCTAGTTACCAAGCACCACTTGCTGCTCTTGCAGTGGCTGGGCTGGTGACCTCATTCCCTGTGGTGTTTTATCAGCAGATCAGAGCTTGTATCTCAGTCCTTGATCTTTTTGCTTTCTATTGAGAAAACTTGACCCCTTAGCATTACTGACTTGGGAGCATCTTCGTGCCATCCTGTCAGGTCTGCAACACATTTATGTGTAGTTTTCATGAAAGATAAATCACTTAACAAACAAACAATGTGTTTGGCAGTATGTAAGATTTTCTCACTTACTAGAAGATTCCTCTTATAACAAATACAGCTCTGCTAGCTCAGATTTCTAGCCAGACATCCTGCTTGGACAGTGTCATTGTTTTTCACAACCTCTCCATTAGTAATATCCCTGTAATGGGTTCTGATAGGACTTGGAACAAGTAGAGCTGAAGTGTCTGTCACTGCTGTAGACCTGCCCACAGCCTGCACAGGAAGTGTGAAACCAGCTAGGTGGGACAACCCCTTTAAGTTCAGTTGTATTCATTGTAATATTGGCCAAACACAAGAGAAGTGTAAATTGACTTAACTATATAGATGCGATCGGCCATCAGTATTGTCTATAGAGGCCTGCTAATTTGTCCTCTTGTGGCGGATATTTAAGAAAAAAGCAGGCCGGGTGTGTTGGATTCCTACATGTCTGATCCTTTTGTTCTTATTGGAGAAAGTGGTGTATATCTCTCTCCATTGAGGGTGGATCTATATGGTGCAGTTGGCAGAAATGAGTGGTATGGTTGTCCTTGAAATGCAATTGGGCATGTTTACATAGCTCTAAACCTACAGGTTACTCGTTGCAGCTATGCCTATAATAGTATTTTCTGACATTCTCTCAGAATTTGTTAATTTGTTAAATCTAGTGACAACTAAGAAAACATAAATGTAAAAGCATGTCTGATTACATCTCTGCTTAAAGGGGTCGACTCATCATGCTATTTCAGAGCCACAAGCAGTTTTACATTCATCCATCCTGAGTTTTCCTGGTCGGGCTGTGGTTGGTTCTATAGCAGTGATTTGCAGATCAGCTCCATATTCACAGCTCTTCTAGTCTCTAATTACACTAACTTGAGAGTAGGAGATGTTATCTGAGCTCTGAAGTTCTCTGCTATAAATGAAACAAGTAGTCTCCTATGTTTCTTAGAGATAACAAACTTTGTTCTCAAGCTGACGGCAATCCGAGCCGTGGTGACATCACTCCCTGCTCTCAGATACTGACCTGTGTGCACTCAATCTCTGATCTCCTCAACAAAGCAAAAAAAACAAAGCAGTATATTTTGAAAGTCTTCAATTTCCTATCCCTACATGTTTTAAACTAATCTCGGTAGCGAGACAACCCATTTAGTTAGCACAGGTTATCCATAAGGATATGATGCCGCACACCAGCTACTGTAACTTCTTGATATGCGGGGAGTACTCTCTCCCCCCAATTTTAAAATTTTCTGTCTTCTTTTTTTTTTTTTTTTTTTTTTTTTTAACTTGCAGGCAAAAAGTGAAGCTGTTTACATCCCACAACAACATGACAAATTATGCCACTGTCTGGGCTTCCAAAACGAATCTTGAGCAAAGGAAAGGAAGAGCAGGACGTGTACGACCAGGCTTCTGTTTCCACTTGTGCAGCAGAGCACGCTTTGAACGGTAAGAAGTTAGGTCTTGAATAGAAGTTTGGATTTTTTTTGGGGGGGAAGAGAGGGGTTGGTTATTTAACTGATGAATTAGGATGTTTGAAAGCAATATATGTTCTGTGATCTTCAGTAATTTAGTCAACATATTTTCTAGCTTGGAGAGTCACCTTACACCAGAAATATTCCGGACTCCTTTGCATGAAGTGGCTCTAAGTATTAAACTCCTACGGTTGGGTGGTATCGGACAGTTTCTGTCGAAGGCCATAGAACCTCCCCCACTTGATGCGGTCATAGAAGCCGAGCACACACTGAGGGGTAAGTTATGTACTTCAGGTTATCAGTAGTGGTGGTTGCCTTAGTTAGTTTTATATCTTCATGCCAAGTATGTACATCCTTTGCTTTAATTGTGGGTGGACAACATTTTACTTATTTGATTCACTGGTATTGTGGACAAGTTAGGCTATGTCTACACAGCTGTGGGAAAAAAAAAACACCTAAAAACGTTCAAAAAACTGAGGGTTTTTTTTGTCCACTGCCCATCTAAAGCTGCTGAGAAAATAGGTTTTTTGGCATGTTTTTTGCATTTTTTTTTCTTTTTTGCAGAATTGCGCAGCATGACATTTGCTGTGTATTTCTGCAAAAAATGCACCAAAAAACGCCCGGCGCTTTTACATAGACTCCAATAGTAAATTTTCTGCCCTGTTCAGCCATTCTTTGCAACATGTTTCAAAAGACGACCAGTAAATTAAAACGAGGACGTTTTTACTATACAAGTCTATGGACCTATTTTCAGTTGGTACGTTTTTGTGTGCAGTGGACACACAGCCTTATTTTGCAAAATTAGCTAGCTATGTTTCACTTCAAGAAAAACACAGTATTACATAAGTACCAGGCCAAATCCAGAAGACCAAAAGCAGCTCTTTGAGGCTAGTAGAGGTAGGTACCAGGCCTATTGATGCCTCTTTGTAAATGCTCTTCACAACCAGCTTTAGGATTTCACCTCCTGGTGGGCCTGTGGGTAATTCTATAGCAGTGATTGGCTTAGGATCTCTGCTGTTCCTAGCTCAGCTTGTTTGAGGGACATTGCTAACAAAATGTACTCAGCAGTAGGGCAACAGGCTACAGAGCTCTAAAGAGTTAGTTTGTCATTAACATAGATAAACAGGTTCCTGTGATGTTGATAACACACAGCAAGGCGTAAGGATACCCTGTGGTATGACAGGGCAGCTGGAGCAATGCTAGCGCAGAGAGGTGGTCAGTAACCTAGGAAAGCTTGTGTACACAAGCAGGAGATGAGCATGTCTCTAACTCTTAAACTAGGCAAAATCAAAAATATATTTGGTAATAGTCTTTAACCTTTTGTAAATCATTGTGGTGAGAGTACCCCTTTAAGTCAACCTTTTGTAACTTCCCTCTTGTTATAATATTGTAAATACAGTTCCAGGATGTTTTTAAAGCTAAGGCCATGTTCACACGGCTTATTTGGGCACGTATTTCAGCCTGTAATTCGCGGCGTACTGTGCGAATTACGGGCTGAAATATGTCCCAGTCATTACAGTAATCCACAATTCTCATAGAGAACTATGGATTACATCTCCTCTCCCCGCTCGGGGAATCCGCCGAGCGGGGAGAGAAGCGACAGGTCATTTACTAGCGGCGTATACGCACCGCTGGTAATGAAAGTCTATGGGCCGGCGAGGTGCTCCCGCCCCCGTCCACACGGCGTAATTACGCCCCGCAATTAAGCCATGTCAACATGGCCTAAGTCCTCCCAGAATATAAGCTTTTATTATTTTCCATATATTGTCTTTTTAGAGCTCGATGCTTTGGACGTAAATGATGAGCTGACTCCACTAGGAAGAATATTGGCTAAGTTGCCTATTGAGCCACGGCTGGGAAAAATGATGATCATGGGTTGCATCTTTTTGTGAGTATATTTAAGCGATCCTACATTAAGAATGATTTTTATTCAAGCTTCGAAAGTCAAGAACTGATGTGATTTTCTTTCCTTGCAGTGTCGGGGATGCACTTTGCACAATTTCTGCTGCCACAGGTTTTCCAGAGCCGGTTATCAGTGAAGGTCGAAGATTGGGATATGTGCATAGGAACTTTGCCGGCAAACGGTTTTCTGACCAAGTGGCTCTGTTGTCTGTGTTTCAAGCATGGGATGATGCAAGGTATGTTAGCGGGATATAAAACTCATCAGTGCTGCGATGAAGGGTCTGGATCTTCATCCCTTTGCCTCCTTTCTTTTTCAGAATGGGAGGAGAAGATGCCGAGATGAGATTTTGTGAGCACAAGCGTCTCAACATGTCCACCTTGCGCATGACATGGGAAGCAAAAGTACAGCTGAAAGACATCCTGATAAATGCAGGGTTTCCTGAGGGTACGTGCCCAGAGTTCGGCTGAGTGTTTTGGTTTTTCTCGCCTGTGTATTAAAGATAACTTTGTTCTGGATGTTTTTCCATTTTGTTCTTTCAGAATGCTTAATGAATCTAGTTTTCAACAACACTGGTCCAGATAACAACCTGGATGTGGTCATCTCACTGTTGGCATTTGGAGTTTATCCCAATGTCTGTTACCACAAGGAAAAACGAAAGATCCTCACAACCGAGGGTCGTAACGCTCTGATCCACAAATCCTCTGTCAACTGCCCCTTCAGCAGCCAAGACATGAAGTACCCATCTCCTTTCTTTGTTTTTGGTGAAAAGGTAAATCACTTAGAAAAAGTTCTGTAGAAACGTCTTTTGTTTCAGTCAAAGATGAGAAGCCCACATCATTGTATTACAAATCTCACCATTTGCAGCAGCCGTGACACCATGCAGGATTCGGGGTTGGGAGACCCCTGTTCTGGATAGAGATTTGAGTCCCAAAAGTGGGACCTGTGTGTGAGACATTTATTGCTTTACTCCTGAACGGATTGTTCAGTTCCCCTTTTTAGCAAGTGGAGGCTGAAAGAAACGAAGAGAAAAACAAAAATATCTCTGAACTGCCTTTCGTTTCGGCAATGCGTCTTCTGTGGTCTTCCGATCTAGCAACACGTAACATGACGTAGCTGTTCGGAGCCTAGACTTCTGGACAGGGACTTCGGGCAGTGTCACATGACTGCTGCATCAGTGATATTCCATTTGGCGCAGAGCTGAAAGACAGCAGAGAACCGGCAGACACATTGCCGGAACGAACATCAATTCAGAGATGAATAGTTCCTTCTTCCCGCCGCTGCATCATGGGATGTGGATAATGGAGCAGATGCTCCAGAGAAATGTGATTAGCGGTGTTATGCTTATTGCAGGGCCTGAGATGAGCAGTACAACACAAAGTTAGAGAATCTCCGGGTCTCTCACAGTTTCATGTGGATCTGCCATAGACTTCATGCCATGTGTCTTAGTTGCCGGGAATGTGTTTTTATGCATACAGAAACATGCTCCAGAATCTTAGGTTTAGTCCTTTAATTCTATCACACTTATCTCAATACTAAAAATAGAGATATATAAAAAAAAAAAGGTAACATCCTCATGACTGCTCACTACCTCTTGATGACCTGTCAGCTGTCCTGAGTTGGCAGCAGTCTCTTTTAGCATTGCTGCAATTGGGGTGTTTGTGGCTCCCTGCGCAGAAAATACTAGAAGAAAGGAGCTGTAACTAACAGCTCTGTGCCTCTTACCACGACAGGGATCAGAGGAAGCTCTGATCCTGACCATGTAAACCATTGATCACTGCGATCTGTGACAGCTGCATAATCACGGGGATCTCCAACCATATGATCGGGTCAGTCCGTTTCCCAATGACCTAATCGCCACCTGGGAAAACCCTCTATCAGCCCTGGGAACCCACAAAGGACTTGAGGCCGGTTCAAGAAGCTTGCTGTTAAAGCACACTGGGGCAGATTTATCAATAGTGTCTAACTATTAGAAAACGTAAAGTTAGACCAGACAGTCTTACAATGCGCCACATTTATCATAGTGTTAATAAATCTGGCGCAGGTTAGAACTGTCTAGTCTAAGTTTGTATCACCTATAAGTTGGCTTACTTTTACGCCAGAAACTGCAACAAAATTATTTTGCTTTTTTGTTGTTGTTGCATTTAAGCCACACCCCCTATTATATGAGCCAGCCACTTATGATCGGCCCTTAGAGCCGCCTTATGAAGCGCCCTTTGAAACGCCCCTTAAAACACTTATGAGGACGCCTTTAGAGCCAAAAGCTTTATGAGGACCCCTTTATTTTTGAGCGCAACATTTTGAGAGCCAGAATTTTCCCACCTGAGCGAACTGTGCCTTGACCAAATTTTGCCGCCCCATCTGTTGTGTTGACCTTACAGCAGCTTTCTCATTGACATTATGTATAAGAATACAAGAGTCTGTTAATACAAAAGTGTAAATACAGTTTTTAAAATGGTTTTCCCTTAATGGAATTTAAAAAAGTCTGCAAAACATATTAAACAATATTAACAATATACAGAAAAACGTATACGTGCTAGGTGTCCACACAAGCATAATGCCCCGAAGAATTAATGTAGCAGGTTCAATGTGAAACATAATGGTATAAAAAACACACTTCCAAACAAAGCTACTTTTCTAGATTCACCACGCAAAATATTTGTTTATAAAGGACTCAAATCTTAATAATACCCAAAGCTGCACTGGAGAAATGATACGTTCTCCTGCAGCCTTGAAAAAAATAGTTATTGCTGCTGAAACACAGAGGGACAAAATAAAAATTAAGCAGGTCACAAGGAATGATCACGTCAAATATGGACGTATTTACAGTAATCATTAATCATATGCCAGTTCTTGTGTACTTATATTAAATATTTTTTCAGATCCGTACAAGAGCCATTTCGGCTAAAGTGATGACTATGGTGAGTCCACTACAGCTGCTGCTCTTCGCCTCAAAAAAAATCATGTCAGATGGACAGATAATACTCCTGGATGATTGGTATGTGTATTGACATGTTATGCTTTTTTCTTGTGCCTTTGTGGAGGTGGTTCCATGGTTTGGGCCAGATGTCTTGGCTGTAATGGTTATTTTCCCATATGTTCTACTGTAAAGCTGACAAACCCTGCAGCAGCTGACGTGCATTCTTTTATGTGTTTCTGTTGTATCTTCTTTTTTCTAACATGTGTTGTGTTAAAGGGGTTGCCACTTTTTCATTATCTATTGTGTAGAATAGTAAATTGTACAGTTTTCTAATATGTAAATGCAGTAAGCCCCTATATAGAAAAAACTGTATAGTCCACATTCCTGTCCTTAATAATCGTCTAATGACCCTTATGAACGAACTGTATGGACTTCATATGTCATCGGGGTACCCCTGGTATCCAGGTAACACTGTCCATGTAAGTAACAGTAGTCTATTGAGGAGCAGAACCAGTATTACCACCTCCATCAGCGTCTTATCTCTGTCAGTGTCTGTGGAGAAGACGCTGAACATTCTTTGTTCTTCTCTTTCCGCTTTTATTTTATTTTTATGGGTTTTTTTCAGTTAACGTTAGCGACAACAACCTGACACCACCATCAACAGACAGTAACTGTACAAGTAAATGAACACAGTGAGGAAGTTGCTGAAAATAACAATGTTAATAATAATTATTCAATCATATCCAATTACCCCATAAATACTATGTAACCCTGTTGCTCACTGAATGACAGGAAGTCAAATAACTGGCACCATGTTTAGTCTGTGGGAGCCAGGAATGTGGGCTTTATGATTTTATTTTTTTTTTCTTCAGATTTTACATTTGTATAAAAAAAAAGTATAGGAGCAGAACTTTTAAAACACCTCTATTAGGCTGCATCCCCACGGTGAGGGACATATACTGGTCGGTTTATCCGACCGGCATTTGACCTGTTTTGCGGCCACGGGGGGGGGGGGGGGGGAGTGGGGGGAGGTTTCTCCGCGATGAGCGGCGAAAAGCCCTCCCCCTGCAGATTCACTTGCACATGTTCCGTCCGAAAACCAGACGGAAGAATGTGCAAGTGCAATGTTTCTCGGGCGGTCCGCAGGTAGAAAAAACCGCCGGGCGGAAAACCCGTAAAGTGGGGACAGCTGCATGGGTTTTCCATAGAGCCCCATTGTACTAATTTTCGGCTGGTTTTTCAGATGGTCTGCAAATCCGCAAACTGTCTGAAAAAACGTCCGAAAACCCGTGCCGTGGGGACATGGCCTTAAAGTATGAATTCCTATTATATGCATAACTTAAAAAAAAAAAAAAAGTGGACCACCCCTTTACTTGCTCACTATTTTCAGTCAGTGCTTATCAGTAAGTGGAAATACATTTGTTTTCATCCAGTTGCTAAAAGCCATCATGACAAATCTACATAGGTGTATGGTTGAGTTCACAAGTGGGGTTTTTTTTTCCTCGAATTTTTACAGTATTTTACTATTTAGATAAAATTTGCTGCTAAATTGCAATAAAAAAAAAATGCTACACACTGATAGACATGACAAAGAAGAAAGAAGTACTGATCAAATTAAGTCATACAGCAAATGTGGTTTTTACACAGTAATTGTAGCAAAAGCGGCAGCCAAAGGTGAAGTGTACAGTCTAATGAAATGACTGTTATCCATGGCCTCAGTCTTTGCATTTCCTAAAGACTTTTCTACTAATCGGTCATTGTGTAGAGTGAGATCAAAAGATTTATTGTGACAAAATTTAAATAGTCTTTCCTATGTCCATACTGTCTGCAGTGCCCACTAGAGGCAAAATGAGTACAGATGCAATATAAGTGCCTTTTTTTTTGTGTAGTTAGCTGTATTAAGCATTTTTAGACTTAATATTTTTTTTTCTTCATTGACGTGTCTGCTACCTTGGACTTTTATATTATTTTTTTAAAATAAATCCTGGATGAATTGAACTCCTGGTTTGGGTGGATCTCTGGTACTACAGTCTTATTTGTAGTCTTGACTATAGGTTAATAAAATTCTCTACCCTGCAGGATCAAGCTGTCAATGCCCCATGAGGACGCCGCTTCAATTACTTCACTGAAATCTGCAATGGAAGCACTTGTTGTGGAAGTTACTAAAGAGCCAGAAATCTTGTCCCAACTGGATCCAGTCAATGAGAAGATGCTGAATATGATTCGCTTATTATCCAAGCCATCCACAGCTGGAATTAATCTTATGATTGGAAATTCCAGGTAAGTAACAAAGCTTTCACATTGGTACATTCAAAATAGAGGGCATTCCTGTCTTATTTGTTTACCTTCTGTCTACAGGCCAATAAACATTATTGCTAAATACTTTTCTGTTCTGATTTTAGTTTATTTCAAAGATAGAACAGGTTTTCTCTCCTTGTTTACAGATACTTTCCTACCTTGCCAACCTTTTCTCTGCTTTAGCAGTGAGGAGGCTAGTGACTTACTAAGAGAAACTTTAACCTTGTGTAGATACTGGTTGAGCTCAATAGCTTGTGTCCTCTTGTCAGGTCTGCAGTGATTTATGTTATCTCTGTATGGAAATACACAGATAACAACCATTAATTTTGGCATCATGCAAGTTTTTCCTCTCACTCAAAGCTTCCTCTTATGAAACAGGTCTGCTAGCTCACATTTATAGCCAGACATCCAGCTTGCACAGCGTTATTTTTTTCCCATGACCCCTCCATCACCAATGTCTAATAGGAACAGCTAGGAATAATAGCCAGAAGAGCTAAAATGTCAGTCACTGCTGTAGACCTGCCCATAGCATGCTCAGGAAGTGGGAACCTGAAGCAGCTGTGAAGAGCCGGCTCTGTGAAAACCGCCAGATAGGAATTGTTCCATTTCAAAAACACATGACTGCTTTCTTCCAGGTATTATGCCACACATGTCCATTGGATGAGTTTTGATTTTACTGCTCAACTTCAGGTGAAATAAACCTGTGGATGTTTGTCACTGAAGAAATCAGACATGGTTTTGTGAACCTGTACAGCCCCCTTAAATCTTCATATGCCTGTCATATTCTGCAGTACATAAAGCCCACTTTTATTATCTGTTTGCCATTTTTTGTCCAATTGGCAAGAAAGGAAAAAGGTTACTTTTCAATGTCTCTTAAAAATATTGCAATGTTGAAAACTGACCAGAAAAACGGCTAAAAAGATTTTCGAAAATTCTTTTCTAAATGTGCGACATTTATTAGGAGGCAAGCACAAATGGGACAGATGTTTATTATTACAAGATTTTTCTGGCTTTTTTGATAGCCTTACCTGTTTTAGGTCAAATAGGATTACCAAAATTATTTATTTGGTTCTTTTCTTGGGTTGATATGCACATGTCAGGCCAAAGCAGTTTCATCTCTGAGACACAGAACCAGTCTCCTTCCTGAGCAGTATGAAGGCTGGACATTCCCATCTTGTTTGTACCTGCGTATAATTGTTTTTACGGGCATCTTCAGGTATCTGGAAATTGCACCCAACGATGATTCAGACTTGTGCAAGTCCACAATTCTCTTCCTGATATCTCGGCTGATTACTTTTGACTTTCCCATGATGTTACACACAGAAGCAGTGTGTTTCTGGTGTGAATTAAAAATACATCCACAAGTGTCGCTCTAACTCAGAAGCGTCTAAAGACATGAAATCATCGTATGGGATGTCCCAGTGTATGTAATCCCAGTGTATGTAATCCCAGTGTATGGAAACGCTGGAATAATATGAGAGAATTTAAGGCATTTTTATTACTTTCTGCAAAGTCAAAATTTTCCATACACTGGGACATCCCATATGATGATTTCATGTCTTTAGACGCTTCTGATAGGCAACATTTGAGTTAGAGACACACTTGTGGATGTATTTTTAATTCATTTAAAAAAATCATTTTAAATTCATGTATTTATAAAAAATATAATGTAGCGAACACAGTTTATATAGACATAAGATATTCGAAAGTATTGTACAAAGTATGTTTATCTTGCAATTTTGTCTTCAGGTTTGGGGATGGCCCTCGTCCTCCTAAGATGGCTCGATTGGATGGTGGTTACCAAGGTAACAGAGGTGGTGGCGGCGGCTACCGTGGTGGTTCCTACTCAGGAGGAGGCTATGGAGGATCTGGTTACCGGGGATACAGAGGTGGCGGTGGCGGCGGCTACAGGGGTGGTAACTATGGAGGAGGCTACCGTGGCGGCTACAGGGGTGGAAATCAAGGCGGTGGCTTCAGAGGTGGAAATCAAGGCGGTGGCTTCAGAGGTGGAAATCAAGGCGGCGGCTTCAGAGGTGGATACCAAGGACAAGGTGGTGGCTTTGGAGGAAACAATCAAGGTGGAGGTGGTTTTGGTGGACAGTCACAAGGAGGGTTCTGAGGACTTTTAGTTTTTTAGTTGTTGCAAATGTCATTGTCCCAGTTGCAGGCTTATTGCATGTTGCTGCTCTTAAAAGGCAGTAGACGTCCTTTGTACAAGTAGTGTTATCATTTTTTTTTTTTGTACTTTATGGTTTCACTGTTGCCAATAAAACTGGCGAGATAATTTGATTTTTAATAAATCTTCAATCTTATGAATGTGTTATTCTAATATACTTAAACCCATTTTCTGTTTGTTAAAAACAAATGCTTAACTGTTGGTAAATGAAATTATCTATATTGTTGGAAGCCTTTCTGAATTTACATAAAAATGATCTGTAATTCTAGAAATTATACTGATCAGCCTAATATTGTGCAGATCCCCTTTCTGCTGTCAAGAGAGCGCTGATTAAAAAAGGCATGGACTCAAAGAATCTGCAGCAGTTGTGTTAGTGCCAGATACCACTGGACATATTCCTACTGCTCAAAGTCCTATAAGTTGCAATGTAGGACATCCAGGGACCATACTGGGATCTGGGCTACTTGGAGGCCAAAGCAATAGCTTGAGTACATTCATGTTCCTCACTTTTTGAAGCAGGCAGGGGCATTGTTCTGGTAAATGAGGCAACTGGTGTTGGCAAATACCACTGTCATGAAGGGTAGTACTTGGTCTTTAGCAATGTTAAGGCAGGTGGTGCATGTTCCAGTAAGATCCACGTAATGCCAGGACTGGAGGTTTCCCAGCAGAACATCACTTGAAGCATTACAGTGTCTTTACTTTGCCTCCTTCCCATGGTGCATTCTGGTACCATCTCTTCCCCACATAAGCAACTTGCATGCACCAAGCTGTCCACATAAAGTAAAAGAAAGTGATCCACTCCCTTAAAATGGCCTGTTACAAGATAATTATTAGCCCACTCACCACCTCCCTCTCCATTGCTTCAGTGTGGTATCCTGTCCTTGGAAAGGAAATCTGAGGTGGACACTGTTAGGTTGTCCTAGTTATGTGCCAGGGCCCCCTTCTCCAGACAGATGTTACTTTGGGCGGTCACTGCGGTCTGCTGCTGGTGGTCCATTCAGTGTAGAGCTAGCAGGTCCCACAGTTGGTGATGTGATCCACCTCCTTTTCGGCAGCTGTGACACTTTGCAGGACAAGCGCCGTGCTTAAATGCGGTTGGAAGTGGGGTAAGCTGTTCTCCATCCTGGCCGGAAGTGTGGCCGAACACCAGATATGAGGTCACATGCATAGTCTTTGTGCCGGGTGGGAAATTTAAAGCTGCCTCACTCCCCTATGCAGTTGGAGTTTACTGCAGTTACCTTGCTTGCACCTATCTTCCATACACCCACCATGGAGGTTGTTGGAGGCAATTCTTCAGAAGCACCTCGTCATGCTCCGAGAACGGTACCTAGGGTGGTCACTGCTCGAGTGACCAGTCCCTGCGGGGAATACCTTCATTTCATTATACTTATAGTATGGTCTTCTATCACTTTTACGAGGAAGATATAGCTACGAAATTTGGAAAAAATGACAGAGTGCAATGTCTGCAAAAACAGGGCTTATTTCCAGATTATAACAAAAGCTGCATTAATCAAATCCATTGCGGGCGAAGCACCATCTCTGCTTGACTCGGTGATTAAAAAGGAGATTCAGAACTCTCTTAAATCACTCGGCAGACGCCCAGAATCACCCAGGCTCCTCCGCCTCTAATCCCAACATTTCTGGGTCTAGTTGGGATGAAAAAGGTACCATTGCTAGTTATGATGGGTCAAACTTTTCAGGCTAGGTAGCTTAGGTCATCCTCTGTTCTGTGATGACAGTGATCCATCTTTACAGGTTGTTAGGGCTACAATGAAGTTAGAAGACCCGAGGAAGAAAAGACCGTGCAGGACATCATGTTTGAGGATCTGCTCCACAAAAAGATCAGTGCTTTTGTATGGAAAAATACAGACAAAAAGGCCTTTTTTTCCCAGGTTGATAAAAAGGTAGTACTACCCTTTTAACGACCAAATTACCAAGGCTTGGGACAGGCCTCCTAAGCTGGATATCTCTAAGGTATTCCTCCTGTTTGAGGACGCAGGTACTCCAAGGGACCCTATAGATAAAAAAAAATAAAAAAAACGACCTGGGAAGCTGCATCTGCCAGATTTTTAAACCTAATGTGGCGTGTACAGCGCACTTCCTTAGTGTGGTTAAATCGGCTGCAGGAACACATCCCTGGCAAGACCTCCAGGGAGGTGCTTCCCTTGTCCCTAGCCATGTTATTGAAAGCTGCAGCCTTCAATGCAGATGCTTTCACTGAACTCAGGTTATTGGCAAGGTCTGCAGTTCTATCAAATTCAGCAAGATGCTCGCTTTGGTTAGTCTTGGTCAGTGGACATTGGTTCCAAATATCGCTTATGTTCCATCTTGTGTGAAGGGGAATTTACCTTTAGTCCTGTGACAGATGTTTTAGAGAAAGTGGGAGATCAGAAAAAAGGGTTTCCCTCTACCAGATCAAGGCAGTTCAAATGTTTTCATCCCCCAAGAAATTTTCCTCATAAGAAGTTTAGACAGTAGGACTCAAGATCCAAATCTTCTAGAAAATCCAGGGGCATCTTATTCAGCCAGCCGGCCAACTCTTCCATTCAGTCTGGGACCCAATATTGGGTATGTGCTAGGAGAAAAACAGGTTCTTTTTTTCTAGCCTGGAAAAAAAAAAAACTTTGCCAAGCTAGTGGATCTTGTCCACCATAGAATCTGGTCTCGGGCTTCATCTCTCCATTCTGCCTCCCACCCACTTCGTAATAACATATCCAAAGGCCCTGAGTAGAACAGAAGAGGAAGAAGTACATTCCTTGGTTGGGAAAGCAGTTTTAACTCCTGTTTCCAGAGGAGGGATATGTTGGAGATTTTACTCCGTTTCTATTAAGAAAATCAGATGTCACATATAGGGCTATGATAAACAAATATGAGGTATTAAAAATGGAAACTTGTAGAAAAATTGGTGGTCAGCATTCACATCAACATGGCCAAAAATGCAACTAGCTGAGCCTATAATCCACCGGAAACCGTCAAACATCCAAAAGATAATCTTGCTCCAAAATACAAGGCCTTGGGGAAGGTGCACGTACCTCACTCCAAGAAGCACTGGCATAGAGACTTGTGGAAAAATTGGTGGGCAACATTTATGTCCACATGGCCAAAAATAGATGAAATCACATCCTTTATTTAGTTAAAAAAAATTCACACCAGGCAACACAGTAGAGATCAACCCCCGCTGACACGTTTCTGGTGAATGAACGCCCTTAGTCATTGGCCGTAACCAAGGGCGTTCATTCACCAGAAACAAGTCAGCGGGGTCTGTCTACTGTGTTGCCTGATGTGAATTTTTTTTTTTACTAAATAAAGGATGTGATTTCATCTGTCTTTTGATGGCTGGAAGTCATTGTCTCACCCTAACAGCCATACACCTAGGGGACAGACACGCAGACACCCTCTTACCCAGGTAGAGTGGCGTTTAAAAAAACAGGCTTTCTGAAAGATAACGGCACTATGGTGTGTGGCACTATGGTGTGTTCCAGAGATGGACTTCGTCGCCACCAGCGAAAACCGACAGCTGAAAAGATTCTTCTCCCTGGATCACAGAAACAGTCCAGAAGCAATTGATGCCCTGTCCCAACCCCGGGTAATGTATGCAGTTCCTCCTATCTGATAGGAGAGAGGACAAGCCGAATGTGATTCTTATATCCTCCTTCTGACCTTGCGGTGCCTGGTTCCCCTACCCGAGACCCCTATCCCAGACAGACCCCAGGGTCCTGCCAAGATCTCCATCAGGGTCCTATACTTATCGAAACATCAGATTTTTGCACTTGACAGCCTGGGCTTTGAAAGGATAATTCTTAGGGGAAAGGGTATTTCGGATGCAGTGATCTCCATCTTGCAGCACAGTAGAAAGCCTGTGATGGGCATATATCTCCATTTTTACACATAAATTATAGCTGTTCTCCAGTGTGTTAGTCACCTTTGATATGAAGTTGGTGTTGAGACTCTTTCCTTACCACCACCACTAGGATTGATAGCCATGACCACTATATGCCATGACTTTCACATTACCACCGCCTGTTATAAATATCACTAAGAATATTACCTTATCACCTGCGAGGTGCTAAATGACCAGTTAGAACTGCACAACCCTTGAGAGACAATGGTTTAGGGAACATTTATTATGGTAATTGCACCAAAAAATACCTGTGTACATGCTTTACACCATATACTTTATAATGTGTTTTAGACAGTTTTTAGAAACTCCTGCGCTTAATCCAATAAAAGGGGTGTGGTTTAACGCAAAATTTTGCTGCAATTAGTGGCATAAATGTGGCGCATTTTAAGTAATAGTACTCTTAAACCTCAAATATTTCAAGGTATGTCCAAACACTGCTGTTCAGCTATAACTGAGCTGAGTCTTATTTAACCTTAGGGTATGTTCACACAGCATAATTGCGGGGCGTAATTACGTCGGGGCTTGACATGTCACTTATCTCCCCCCCACGCCGTATTGTGCAAGCGGGGAGAGGAGGCGTAATCCATATTTCTCTATGAGCACTGTGTATTACCGTAATGACTGGGACGTATTGAGCGAAATACGCCACTAAACATGGTAAAAAACACCCCTCTCCCCCCAGGCCACACACCTCTTGTCAGACGAGGCACAGAAGTGTCTAGAAACTGTCTAAAACGCACAATAAATATGGTGTGAAGCATGTATGCCATTATTTTTGTACGTTCACATACCAGAATTCTGGTACAACTGCCATAATAAATGAGAACTTTTTGATCCTATCTTTGATGCTTTTAAGCAAAAAATTATTGTTGAAAAAGCACTTTGTGATGCCCTATCTATCGGGGTCAGTGCCAGTGCACTCAAGTTTTTTCTCTGAAGCAGAGCTCCGCCCCTGACAAGCTGCATAGCATGTGGACCTGAACTGCTAACATAGTTTTTGTTTGTCATGAGTTGCAGCAACAATAATACTTCAATTGTAGTTCTTGCTTGGAATATGTATTTTATTTTAAGCAGTACATAATCCCTGGTTTATGAGCACATAAGAAAGGCCTCATGCATACTATTCCCAAATACGAGATGTATCAGAACTGGTGCAAATAGAAGGTGACGTGCTTGCCCATGGGAACCATTTAGATTTTATCCATCTGATAAATGAACACAAACTCATTGATTTCTGGGCAACTACTTTTATTCTCTTTGCTTGTTTTGAAGTCTGTCGCCCAGTTTGCCACCATGAAAGCAAAACAGTGCCAAACTGCATCACATGCTGTTCAATTTTCTCCATAGAAACTGCTGTGAGAAATCTGGTGTTTCGTTGACCTAATTATCTATATGAGGAAAACTAAATGTATATGGTTTTGCCTACACAAACTTTCTACCACTCATCAAACTGCAAAATATACTACAGTTAAATGGTATTTTCCACAGTAACTTTTTATAGAACCTATATGAGATTGTCAGGTATCTTACATCTATAACATAACTATAACTGACCAGAGTTTCCTGGAGCCTGGGGTCCCCATAATACAGTGACAGGGAGAAAAGTTTATCCTAGTCAAAGTTGCTTGGTACAGTAGTCAACAAAATTTGGCCTAAAAATAGCCTGAGGCAAGAATTGTAAAATGCTTTACTTATATAACAAGCTTCTCTGAGGTAGGAATAGATGTTAGGTTACCTGGAAATTCCAGGGATCTCTCCATGGTCCTATGGTTGGAAATCCCTGGTCTACAACATCTTATATAACAACTATAAGGGTGTATCCACACAAGACAGATTTGTTGCAGAAATATTGGGATTGCCTTATCTCCGTAGTGTGTGTACAAATCAATTGCTTTTTGCCAAAAAAACAGCCCTATTCAGGTATCTGTAAATTGGTGTCACAAAATACCGCAACAACTCTGCTGTGTGTGAATATAGAAACCTGTAGCTAAATGACAATTATCATCTTCTTGCCTATTACCTCAATAGTATGAGGTGGATAATGCTTTCATATTAAAGCCTGGTTCATACCTGTGGCGAAGGTTCAGTTAGGAGCCTCAATAGCAGAGGAGGAACCAGACTCGTTTAAAGGGAACCTGTTACATAGATTATGCCCCCCTTGCTGAGGGCAGCACAAGCCAGTGTCAGACATGCTGTTCCCAGCGCTGTGTCCCCTTTTTCTGTAAGATGCTGGAGTTTTAAAAGTATTTCCCCCTCAAATCTTTTTCTTGATGGGTTTTTAAGGCCCCACCCACCAAAGGTACCCCCCGCCCCACTGACTTTTTTAATTCACATTTTTTCTCCCTTTTAAAAAGTCAGGTTTTCGGGTTAAAGGTGGGGGGGGGAAGGGCTTAAAATGGGCGGGGTTTTAAAAAAAAAATGCTTTTTTAAATTTACTTTTTTTCTGGCTAAAAAACTGTGATTTGAGCATTAAAAAAATCCCCCCGGGGGAAACTGCTTCCCTTTTTTTACAAAATTAAGGGACACAGCGCGGGAAAAGCGGGCCCTGACCCAAAGCTTTGGGTTCTCCCGTCAGCCAAGGGGCAAAAAAATATGTGACAGGTTTCCCCTTTAAAAAATTTGGAGGGGGCCCCCCAAAACTCACCACAAGGGGGTTTCCATAAATTTTTAACAGAATCAAAAGAAAACCGTTTAAGCCCCGGGCCCTAAAAGGGGTTTTGCCCGGGGTTGGGATTTTAACCTAAGTTTATTTTTTTTGGTTACTGCTGCCCTGATAGAAATAATAATAATTAAAAAAAAAAAAAAGAAGCGAATATTTCCCCAATTTTCCCCGAAATGCCACTGCCCCTGGTCTTTTTGGTTTATCTCTGTCTCCGGCTGAACAGGACATCACCGCTGCAGCAGTTGTGTGCTATCTATTGATGACACGGGTGGAGCTTTTAAACGTCAAACACAGTGCATCAGGTGCAATGGCAGGAAACCCCCAGCCGCCACAGTTTTGGTGAAAAGAAGCCCTTTGAGGGAGGGGTGGCCGGGGAAAAGGTTTGAAAGGGCCTGGGGGAAAAGAAAGGGGGGTTAGTAAAAAGGTTTTTTTTTGTTTTAGTTTATGGGGCACCCAAAAATTGCTAAAAATACTTTTATTAACAAGCCCTTTTAAAGACGGGGTTTTAAAAATGTTGTAATTACTATTATTATTTTCTTTGTATTTGAAATGCAAAAAACGCCTGTATTTGAAAAACTTACTCAAATTTTTGGGGAACCCCCTAGGCGGGGGCCTGCACCCCCCCAACAGCCCTTTGACCACTTGGGGGCCTGAAAAAGGGGTTGGGACTTTTGAAAACCCCCAAACCAAAAAAAGAGAAAGTACTGTCGGGGGTAGGGAGCGCCCTTCGGAAGGGGCCCGGGGGAGGGTTTTTTGCCCCCAAATTTTCCCAAGAATGTGCAAGTCTGACCGGGGGTAAAAATTCTTAACTTTTTGTTAGTTAATTAAAAAAACAAGGGGTTTTTGCCACTTTAATTGGTTTTATACCACCCTTAAATGGGAAAAAAAACTAAACCCTAAAAAAAATAAAAATTTTCCCCAATGCTCAAATTTTAGAATTTGGGGTCACACCGGAACCCACAAAAAAAAAAACAGTTTCAAGGGAAATTTCCACGGCTTTATTTCAGGGGCGAATTTCAGGGTGAAAGGGGCCCCCCTTTAAAAAAGGCTTATTCTGGACTGATTGCAGCCGTTTGGGGCGCCGTTTTTGCGCTGCATTTTAACGGCTAAAAAATTCCGCCCCAAGCCCCATTCCCGGTTTAACCCCCAAAGTTTTCATAGAGAACTATGGATTCCGTTCTCTCCCCCCCCGCTGGGCAAAAATACACAGGGGGGGGAAGGAAAAGTGCCCATGCAAAATTTTTTTTAACGGGTGTAGGGCATCGTGAAAAATTGAGTGCCCTATGGGGCCGGCGGGGCCGGGTCCCCCCCACCCGTTCGCACGCACCCGGGCGTAATTGCGGGGCGAAAATCCGTCCCCGAAAATTAAACGTCGGCATTTAAAGGCCGTTTGAATGTGCCTAAGGGGCCTTTAAACACAATTTATTTCGCTGGGGGGACTGGCCCCCGGTACTGGCCCGGGGTTTTGCACTGCATTACGGCGCCAATCCGCCCCAGTAATTAGGGTTTAAACCAAACCGTTCTCATAGGAACAGGGGTTTCCCGGGTGGGGCTGTTTTCCACCCGCTCGGGGGAATCCCCCGGGGGGGGGAAAAAAAATTGACATCCCAATTATCCGGGGCGCAAAAACGCCCCCGGGGGGAAAATTTAAAGTCTTTTGGGGCCGGGGGGCCGCCCCCCCCCCCGGCCCCTTTTTCAACCCCGGAAATTTCCGCGACGCAACCCCGGGCTCGAAATTTCCCGGGGCTTGAGAAATGGCCGTGGCCCCGGGGCCAAGCTGCGCTGAAAAGGCCTTCCCAAAAATACCCCCCGTAATTCCCGGGGAAAAATAAAAGCTCTCACAGCGGCTATGATTAATACCATTTTTCCCCGGCGAAATATTCAATTGCCGGGGGAAAAAAAGTGACTGTCACTTTTTTCCCAGCGTTTTACTTGGCAGGGAAATAAAAGGGAATGGGGCCACTCCCCCCCGGGCGTTTTTGGAAGAATGCTTTAAAAAAGGGGGCCCGTGTAAACTATTTAAAAACGGGGGAAAATTTACATATTAAAAAGGTAAACGGGTTTGGGAAAAAAGGGGTTTTAAAAAATTTACCCCAAAAAGGGGAAAGGGAAAAATCACGAATTAAAAACTTTTATAATCTAATATTTTGTTATTTTTACAAAATTTAAAAATGCAACATTACAATTCCTAGGGGTTTTAAAAACCATATCCCCAAAAAGTTTTTAAATTAAAATTTTTTTAAAAAAACATTCCAATTAAATTTTGGAAGAAGCTTCCCATCCCCAAAAACTGTATATCAAACACCCAATCCATTAAATTTTTCAGAAAATGTTTTTCCCCACAACCCTGCCATCCCTGGCATTTAGCTATAAGCTTCAAATTTTAAAGGGATTTTCCCAAACTTTTCCCCCAGGGAGTTTTCTTTAATTTGTTTGCTTTAAAGGCCCGGGGGGCCAAAAGGGGCTTTCTATTGCTGTTGGTCAGTTCATTTTTCCCTTCTTGTCCTACTCCCTGAAATTTTCCCTTTCATGATGTTCATTGTTTTAACCAAAACCTGTTTGGGGCTGAAACAATTGTAAAAACCGAAACCCCCAAATTGTTTTATAGTTTGGGTTTTTTTGCCCCCAACTTCACTACGGGTTTCCCGGGAAAAACCCTTTTTAGCAAAAAAAATATTAAAAGATTTTGAGACACAAGTTCTTAATTGACATTGCTAAAATTTCCCACTCAACCACGGGAATTTTGCAACTTACTTGTTAAATAATGAAAGAAAAGGTGGGCATGGGAAATTAAAAAACGTGAAATTACCCCCTTGAATTTTTTTTTTTTTTTAAAATGTACCCCCCTTAAAACGTTTGGGGCCCCACCTTTTCTTTCGCCCCGTCCATAAAAGAATGGAGGTTTTGGGGGCGTCCAGCTTGCCGGAACAAAAGCTGTACTTTACAGCTCTGTTTTTTGGAGCACCCTTGTAAGTGGGGGAAAAACCCCCGGGTCCACGGCGTTAAACTTTTTGGGATTCCCCGGGGTTCCATGACGGCATGACCCAAAGGGCTTTTCCCCTGCTTTTTCGGGTGACGGGGGACCCCCGGGTGACCTGAAAATCCCCGGGGGAAATTTTTTAACAGTCCGCCGGCCTTTTGCAATCTTGAGAAACCCCAGGGTGCCCCTGTCTTACAAGTTTGCCGTAAAGGGAAACACTGTGTGTTGCCCCTGTATTTACTGCCGTGTCTAAATGACACAGAGACGGGCTTTTGTAACCCATTTTATGAATATGGGTAATTAACCCTTTCTAAGTGTAAAAAAAAAAAAAATTTTTAAAAACAGTTATCCCCTTTAAGGGGTTTTAAAAAAAAAAAATAAAAAAAAAAAAAATAGTAATTTGAAAAAAAAAATAATAAAAAAAAATATTTAAAAAATAAAAAATTGGGATTTTACATTTTCACAAAAAAAAAAACACTTTTTAAAAGGATCCAACCACCGGTTTAAAAACATGTTTGAAATTAATCTAACAAGGGTTTCTAAGGGGAAAATGTAATTTCTGTTAAAAAAAAATTAAAAATAAAACATCTGCAATAATTTTTAAATGAATTTAAAATTATTCCTCCCAAAAAAACAAAAAAACTTTTCCCCATAAAACCCCCGGGGCCCCAAACCCAAATGCCTCATTGTTTAAAAAAAAAAAAGTTTTCGAAGGTTTTAAACGCATTTAACAAAAAAAAAATGTCTGGTCATTAAGTTTCTTTTCAGGCTTCGGTTTTTTTTGGGGTTAAAGGGGTTTTGCCCCGATGTAAAGTTTGACGTGGGATCCTCCAAAATTGGGGTTTTTTAATTCCCCCTTTTTCTTTAAAAAATTTGGGTTTCAAAAATTGGGAGATGAGAGAGCTAATGCCTTCCCTTAAAATGCCCCGGGTTTTCTTCAAAACTATTTAAAACGAACCTGACAAGAGATGCTGTTTTTCTTTGGGCCCGGCTTTCCGGAAAATCACAATTTTTAATTTATGAGACTGAGCTGCCCGAAGTTTTTTTAAGGCCCCCCGCGGGGGCAATTTTTTTCTTTTTTTAAAAACGAATAAACTTTTGTAGAGTGATTAGATCCCTTTTCTTTTTTCTGAGAAAGGGGAAAAGGGAAAAAGTTTCAAAACTGCTGTTTTAGAAAAGCGTTGTTTTTTTGTACACAGAAGGCCCCAAGGGTTAAAAGATTGATTATTGATGAACATGTCACTTGGGGTCCCCCATTTCAGCTTTGTGCTCTGGCTGTGTGCCCTCTCTCTCTTTCAGCTCCGTGTTTTGGTTTTTCCCTTTTGCCCCTTAGCAGTTTAAGGGGTTTCCCCCCTTTACAGTGCAGTTGAGGTTCTTGGTGTATTGGAATCCACTCTTGGGAATGTTTTTTTTTTTTCAAATTGAATTTTGAGAAAGCTCCCTTGGATTCCTCACTCCCTCACTGGTTTTTCCCCCCCTCTCTCCCCCTGCCGCTTCAAAGACTCGGGGTGATTTGTTGACTTTGCCTGTGCTTTAAAGGGGAAGGTAAGAATCTTTTTTCTCCAAATCCCCTTTAAAATAGTTTATAATTTTCGCCAAAATTTAATTCTTAAAAGGAGTTGTCCCTTTTTAAAAAAAAAATAAAAAAAATCAAAATTTTGGGAAAACTTTCAAACCCGGTTTACCCCCCAGATTAAAAGTGACAATAGTTTGGCCCACTAACAAACTCCAAAATATAAAGGAATGTAAAGTCTTCTGCCGCTTATCCGATATTTTTGTAATTTCTAGCCTGAAAAATCCCTTAAAGTCTTAAAACTGGAAAATGGGGCAAAAAATAGGGATTTGGTGCCTTTTCCCGCCCTGGTTTTTTTCTGATTCTTTTTTGTTTTGTGGTAAGGGAAAAAGAAAGCTTTCTGTCAGTCGTGGGGGCAAAAAAAAAAAACAGAATTTTACCCCTTTTACCATACCAAAAAGAGGGAAAAAAAAACAAAAAGGTTGCCTCAGCCTAATTTAGTTCTCAAAAAAAAACATACAACAGTTTTGTTTTGGAGCCATGGATTCCCAAAAAGGGGGAACCGATCATTTTTTTTTGCCCGCCCCAGAATTTCCCCTTTGAAAACCTAATTTTTTACAATTGGGGGACCCCGGGGGACCGATACCCCCCTTTGGGTCCCCCAGGGTACCGTTTTTGTTTGGCGTAACCTACGCCCGGACAGGGGGTCTAAAAGGGGGGTTTCCCCGGTCTCCCCGGGAGCCCGCTGCAAGGCTGGACAACTGAGTTGCAGGGGAACCCCCAAAGGTTCCCCTAAACCCCCCCATGTAGTTCCTCACCGTGACGCCAATGAACTGGAACCTGGTACAAAAAGAAAGGGCTGGAATATGGTCCCGGAACAAGCAAAAAAAGGTTAAAGGGCAGGCGAGGGTTTACGCAAAAATCGGTTTAGGGGCGCGTCAAAACAGGGGGGAAAACTAGCAAGGTGTCGGGGAAAAAATAGCAGGAGGGGTTTGGTAAAAAATCATAACACAATTTAAATGAAACAAAGGTTTCTTGGGGGAAGGGAATTCCCTAAAAAACCCATTGGGACCGGTGGGGAAAGGAATTTAATATAGCGTACGATGGCCCCTTAAATCAAAGGAGACAGCGCCCTCCCCCCCCCCCCCCCCCCCCCCCCCCCCCCCCACTATGGCCAGAGAAAAAGGGGGGGCCCACCCTGAGAGCTGGCCAGGCATGGAGCAGCGTGGGGACGGGTGAAGCCGGGACAGGGAGTGGGCGTGATCGTGAACCAAGAGTTGGACCGTGGAACAACCCTCTCCAGAAACTGGAAAGTTCAAATCACCCCCCGTTTGCCATTTTACAAATAAAAAAAAGATAATAAACAAGTTACACATATTTGGTATCGCTGCATCCGAAAAAGTCCGATCTGTTAAAATATAACATAATTTATCCCATACACTGAAAACTGTAGAAGAAAAAAAATCCAAACACCGAAATTGGTTTGGTATTGCCGGAATCATATCAACCTGTAGAATACAGAAAACACATCATTTATACTGAAGAAAACTCCCGCAAACATGGTGTTAGTACTTTTTTTTTACATTTTGCCTCACTTTTTTTGCGGTTTCCCAGTATATTCTATGTTAATATGAATAACACCATTAGAAATTCCATCTTCTCCCACAAAATAAAAGCCATTTGTCTAGATAGGTAGAAAAATAAAAAAGTTATGGCTGTGGGAAGGCTAGGAGGGAAACACAGAGGTGATAAAAAAAAAAAATAGGCCTCAGCAGGAAGGGGTTAAACCCGAATGTAGTTAAGAAATGAAAATATGTCTAGTCAGAAAGGTAGGGAGATGACCCCATCAGTAACTGCTTAAGCTTGTATCCTGTCTAAAAAGCAGTAGATCTAGGACTCCATATAATTGTCCCATTTTAATGTATTCAAATTAGAGGGGATTTCGAATTTTATGTGGTTTCCTACATCACAAAGGAACTCAATTTATAAATGTTATGGAGGAGACATATGACTGCACTGCTTCAGACTACACAGTTTGTATCTATAATCATGGTGAATAAAATGGTTGGAAAAGTGAATGTAGCCTTCCAATTCCTAGAATGTTAAACATTGTGTACAATCTTTTTTTTGTGCTTCTGAAAGCAAAACTGAAGCATATTCCCTACGTTCTGTTCAGCGTGTGGTTCCATCATCTAATCGATCGCAGTGCCTTTTAAAAGGGTCCATTGGCTTAAAAATAGCGCTTAACTTCCTGTCAAATCTAACAGAACCTGACACAGATGTGAACAGAGTCATGGTAATCTAATGTATATCGTGAAATGGAAACTGCTGTATCTAATCTCACCTTTATCTTTATCCCCCCTCCTTGGATGCTTGCTAAGCCATCTGTACTTCTGAAATTATTGCAGTCGTGAATCTTGTTACCCTCGAGTATGGCACCACTGCCTGGGTATAATTCAATACCTGCTCCCTAAAAATAATGAGGTTTTGTGAAAGTAAGGAATATGTATTTTTCTATAACAAACTACATTAGGCTTTTGTATCTATATTTTATGCTCTACTTACTAAATATATAAACCATTAATCACTCCTTTCACATTTCTAACAAAACATTGGAGAAGCTAATTCTCTTAAGTACCACCAACTGATGTCAATATACACCAATAATATACACTTTTTTTACACATGTAAGTTTCCCTTCAACATATGTTTTACAGAACTCGTGCATATATTACATCACAATATTCAATGATAGATGGAGAAAATATTTTACAACATAGATGTAAGGCAGCTTATAGTTTGTGTGCCAACCTGTTGTCTTCCAAGAAAAGCTTAGTACTGACGGTATAAGGGTATGTCCACACGGCTGATTCAGATGCTGAATTTTAAGCGTCCAAATCAGCGGCAAAATCTCGTCCGAAAATCGCCTCAATGCAGCATTTTTCAGGCGAGGTTTTTATGTGGATTTGATCAGGTTTTGGACAAGGGTTTCCAACAGTGTTTTCTTTCTGGAACACCCATACAAATTTATAGCCAGAGCAAAACCAGCGATGAAAAACGTGTCAAAAACCGCGCCAAGGTTTTGAAACTCTCTATTCACTCTTATGGGCATTTTCAGCGTTGAAAACGCTTCAAGAATTGACATTATTATTATTATTATTATTATTATTAAGTATTTTAAAGCGCCATTGATTCCAGGGCGCTGTACATTCACGGGGGTTACATACATAACATAAGTCAAACGAGTACAGTGATAAGTGATAAATGACAATTGGTACGACAGAGGAAGAGAGGACCCTACCCGCGAGGGCTTACAATCTACAAGGAGGGGGAAAGAGACAGGAGGTGAGGGGCAGACATGTTTGAGGAGGAAGTAGTGACAGCAAGATTAGTGTAGGTTAGTGTAGGTTATGACATGACACTTCCTTTTCTGTGCCCAAAACAGTGTTTGAAGAAGCGCCTTAAACGTGCATAAAAACCTTGGGCCACATGTATGAAACTGTTTAGGTCTAAAACTCACTATTTTGCCCATAGTTACCTATCGGCAAAAGAGTGAGTTTTAGACCTTAACAGGTTCATACATGTGGCCCCTTGTGTAGGAATCGATGAAAATGAACTGGAGGCTTTTTTTATGCTGTTTTGGGCAAGGAAACGCTCTGATAAGGGTTTGTTGACACAATGTTTTGGATCTGATTTTAGTCCGTTTGGATGCGTTTTGGCTGCAGCAGGATCACACCCTATAGTTTTAAATAGGGCGTCTACTGCGTCTTTCGGATCAAGAATCGACATGTCAAGTCTTTGAACGGATCCAAAACACTCAACACAAAGACGCAATGAAACACGCATCGGCGATCACTCGTCTGAATGCCAATGCGTGTTTTACATTCGAAGCAATGTAAATCGCTGCACATTGTTAGATGTGTGTTTGGGTCCGTTTTGGGTCCGAAACACGGAACCAAACACGCATCTATACACGCGTGTAAACACAGATACAAAACACAGTGTGAACATACCTTTAGCGCCAGAATCAGTCGTTTGCATTTACCCTTAAACCTTAACATAAGGCCAGCTCATTCATCGTTAAATGAAACAATATACTTCCCCTTCGTCCTCAGGCAGCACACAATGGGTTAATATCCTCCTGATCCCAGCTTATGACAGAAGAAAAAGAAACAAGCATAAGGTTCAATTAATTCAAGCACTAATTGGTTCCACCTCACCCATATAAGCTCTCCTCAGACATGAACAGACCTGCTTTTTCTTCTGTCCCAACTAGACTTATTATTTTTATATTTATGTTGCTAGTCACTATTTCTAGGTTTTATTATTTTACTACAGTGGCTCCTGTGGCAGAGACCCAAGAGTTTCTTGGTGCATCTCCTCATTTCCCACTACTGATCTGCCTGAAATCCCAGAGTTTCTGGGGCAGCCATGGCCTGGGGATGTCTCAGCCTGCGTTCCTTTCAAAACTCAGGCAGAGCTTCTTCCCCGCTGTTAGCCGGGAACATTTTATCTCTACACCAGGAGAGAGGCACAGTATCAGAGGGTGTCTGCCTCTGATGACATATAATGGCGTTTCTATGTGCACTGCCAGGCTGCATACTCTCCATAGGTGCAAAGGTAAGAGATGAGTTCCTCTACACTTTCAGCTGCCCGGGTAGCATGTGTTGATCTGTGTTAATGTACTCCGGCTCTGGAGACTGCCTCTGTTTGTATTCTGTTTTTCGTTGCACTGCCCTGCTGCACACTCTTCATGGTAATTTTGGGTGGTTTATTGCTGATTTTGCTCTTTTGGTTCAGAAATTGGTTTCTGCAGACTTATTTTATTTTTGAAGTCTTATAGCTGATAAGCAGCAGCAAAACATAAAATGGAAGCTGGAAGTTAGGCGCAGGTTCTGTGCTAAATTCCCGGCTCCTGCCTGGTAACTGAGTATTTTTAAATCTGCCCCTCATGGTGAGTGGTTTTTAAGCAGAAACTAATCAATTATTTTTTGGGTGTGTTGCAACTGCAAAAATCTATCAAAGGTCTCAAAATACAATCATGGGGATTACCCCCGTTTCGAACCATTACAAGTTTCCCGGGAAATTTGGGGTTACCGGCTCTTTTTAAAAACCGCACAGGTGTCTTTTTTTGGGAAAGGGTCTCCATTTAGTAAAACCCTCTGGTTATATACGTTTTATAAAGTCCCAAATCCGTCGTAATCAGTGCTCTGCTCTGATATCTCAGCTTTTAGCTAAGAGAAGAGCAAGTTCAAAGAGGGTCTTTTCTGGAGACCTATTCTGGCTGCATTATACCGACATCCGTTTAATGATTAATAAAGTGTAATGCTTAAATTCCCCTAAGGAGCAGGAACGCTCCAATCTTACTATCAGACTTTCCCATAGCCTAATACCAGAGCTCCTAGCAATGCAGAACCCTTTTAGATTTGTTTAAGGGATTGTGGCATAACTATATCTGTTGCCTCTAAGGGGCCCATAGGTTTTAATGGGCCCCGTTCAAGGCCCAAGTACTCTTGCCTTTTTTAGGAAATGGTAATGTTTTCCGCTATCTACCTTTATCGTGTAGTTCCCTAATATTAACAGTGTAACTGGGGGGGCTCATGTCAGTGAAAGCATGTGAGAAAAAAAAAAAAACACCCTCTTAGCCTCAGTTTTACTTCTGAGAATACAGCCACAGCTTCCATCATTAAATGAGTGTTTATCTAGTCTGAGGAAATCAGAGGAAAATTAAAGTCTATTTTTCAAATCTCAACACCCCTCACAAATTGAGCTCTGGTTCTCTGGAAGCAATATCTGGCAATATATCATATGGCTTAAAATATAAAATAAAAAACTAAATAAATAGATAAATAAAAAGAAGTATACTAGCAAAAGAACATTATTTCCCAGGTGCAGACTCGTTACTAAAGGACCAAATGAAGGCGAACGCTGGGTATTGCATGAGTCAGTTATTTTCCTTCTGCATTAGCCTGTTGGGCTTCATTTGCCATATTTCCTCACTGCCAGAGCTCTGGGGTCTGAGAAACCCTGACTTTCAGTATGGCATAATAGTGGAATCTCCTAATCTGGACCCTCCCTCAGTTTTTTGAGGTGTAGTTCCTGTAGAAATCAAAAAGCCATATGAGAGCTATTGCACTGTCTGCTTCATCCAAAGTTTTTTATGGGCAAAGGGATGGTCACAGCTAAAGCTTCTTGAAACCCTTCTATAATAGTTCCATGACTGAAGAGGAGAGAAATAAATAAGAGAGAAAAGCATAAAATAAAAAAAATAAAACGTCTCAAATTTCCCAAAAAGGGGAAGGTCACTCGGCCAGAAGAAATCTCCAATATTTTGGTTTCCCTAAACTGTATCAATTGAGAAGAAACCCAAATTCCTTAACTTATTTTTTCTATAACGTGCCTCAGATGTCCCTTCAGCCTATAAGGCTCAGACAACAAACCAGGTGTCTTGAGGACGGGTCACCCTCATGTATTCAATTGCTTTTAAAGGGGGAGTTTGGTTTTCAGATAGTTCCTCATGTACAAAGGTCTGGCCCGCCACTGTTAATATATGTTCTCCAATTCACAGAGAAGTTCTCAAGTGGAGATAGTAATAACAAATATTTCCACCATTCTAAATGACTTTTCTTCCTCTTAGGTTGTACTCACTATACTTCACTAGAATGGTTGATTCTAGCATAAATCAGATTGCAGACAATTTCCCTACTCAAAGCTGTGTCATCACATCAAGCGCTTCTCTGCTTCTTCAGCACCACAGATTTTCAATCCACTACTTTCCCCGGAGGTTTTTGCTAATTGCCAACAGCAAAGGAAGGAGAGAAAAAAAAAAATAAAAAAAAAAAAAAAATTGGTTGAATTCTAGGTATAATCTGTTGTAACCATATAGTATTGGGACTGTCTGCTTCCATTCGTTAGGGGCTCTAACCAGTTTTTTTACTCAGGGGCCTTTTCAGCAGACATTTTTAGGGTACTAAACAAGGTTTTATCTGTTTTAGATGCAATATTTTCCCTCACAAGGAAAAATATTAGCGGGTGGCCGTCGGTCCCACCTGAATTGAGAAATCTCACCCAAAGTTTATACACATATTTTTTCCCGTCAAGATTGAGAAACCCTTGCCTATCTCCACAATTGAATTTAGATAAGGTGGTCTCCTCCTAAGAAATCGTCCCCTCCTCAAAGGTCTACAAGCTATTCACTTAGTTCTTATTAACATTTTTATTACTAATATTGAGTTATGGTTCCCAATAGACATCGGGCCCCCTTATGCAACTCGAACAGAAAGGTATGAGACCTCAGCTTATGGTGTAAGGCTGCTACAAGGTGAGGAACTACAGGGTGCAGTTTTGTTAAACTCAAAATAGTGCATAAGGCGCTTCTTGTACTGTAAAATTTCCTGAATCTGATGAATATAGTCTGAAACCCAAAGGGGTTCAAATTCAGTTTTAAGTCAGGTTTAGGGTGTTGACCTAGTCTTCTAGCATCTCCTCTCTAGACCTCTAGAGGTGGTGCTGGAGTATAGAAGTGTGCTCCCTGGCTGGATCAGTCTTGGCATAGTCTCTTCTTTGGCTGGAAGAGGTTACAATTATGGGTCTTATGTCTGGCCCCTCTATTTATTATAATCTCAGGAGTATATAAAATAAACTCAGGGACAGGATAATTTTTCCAATTTTAACTGGGAAGAGACTAATGTCCTCTCATGTCAGTATTATTGCAGAAAATATTCTATAGACTGCTCATATGAAAAGATCTTCTAATCTATGTCCCTACAACCAGATCAGGAGAATCTATAGCCGCCACGTGTCAGCAAAGCTGTCGGCAAGGGTCTATCTTTTGGCAATGCTTAATAACCTTCTGCACATTGGTGGAGCCTCAGTCTGGGGTTTACCAATCATCAGCTTCATTTTTATAGATTCCCATCTCTCTCCTTCCAGTGGCTCACCCCTATAACAAGGTGGTGTGAAGGGCGCCAACACAAATGCTCATGAAGTAAACTTCTAGGATATTAATACAACATGAGAGGTGATATTCTCCATTTACCTTCCTGTAACAAGGCGGTGTGAAGGGCGCCAACACAAGTGCTCATGAAGTGAACTTCTAGGATATTACTATATATGAGAGGATATATTCTCCATTTTTCCCCCGGTCAAGTGGTTCTTTAAAGAAACCCCAAGGAAGTAAATTACAAGCTTTATCTTCCCAAGAATGGTATCCGAATATCTCTCTAGTTTTCGGTTCACGTAATAATTAATGCCAGCAACATCAAAGGTAAGAGTGCACGTCTCGCTGGTCTGGAACCTAAGTCCCACAAATGGGCAGGGTGCTGGTAGCGGCTCTTTCAGTTTGGGTGTTTTATACACGCAGAAGTGCTGTTGGGTGGACCGCTTGAGTGGGCGGGGCGTCTGTTAGTTTACAATTTAGGGGTATGCTGGAGTCTTCAATTTTTGGCATCTGAGTACAGTATTAACCAGGGGAAACTTAAACAGTTTTTTTCATAGATTCTTCCTTTTAGCGAAAGCTCATCCTTTGTTAACCTCAGGGAAACGGTAAACTTATCTTATAATCAATACTACGAGGATGTGGAAGTCGGTTTCTTCCTTACAAAGGGGCCTCATACAGAAAACAAAGTCAGCATAGCCCCCTGACACTGGTCCATAGCAATACTTCTGTGTTGTGATCAAGAAGAATGGTCATTGGCTAGAGAAAAAATGAGCCAACACCTTATGTTAGATCGCGCGTCCTTATTGCCAATAAAAAGGGAAAACTTTATTAGATTAAATTTACCAAGTAGCTGCTTATATTCTCTGCGATCTTTGGCGTAAGTCTGAGTACTTTAGAGAATGCACATTTTGCATACTGTCACCCACCCCTGTTTTGTACTGCTTTAGAAATACCATTGTGTGCTGCCTGAGGACGAAGGGGAAGTCTAGATTTACTTACCGAAATCTGTATTTCCATGAGTCCTCAGGCAGGCAAGGGATCCCACCCTTATAAAAAAAAAAAGGGTCTTACTGCTTTAAAAGAAACAGGTCTGTTCAGTGTCTGAGGAGAGCTTATATAGGTGAGGTGGAACCAATTAGTGCTTGAATTAATTGAACCTGATGCTCGTTTCTTTTTCTTCTGTCATAAGCTGGGATCAGGAGGATATTAACCCATTGTGTGCTGCCTGAGGACTCATGGAAATACAGATTTCGGTAAGTAAATCTTAAACTTTCTGATATACTTTGGAGGGAGGAAGAGGATAATATATTAAGACCAGCATTTTTATACGCCGGGCCTTACTAGAAAGTGTACTGAAGCCTCGTTAATAATTGGAACACATCTATACACGGCACACAGAAATTTATTTCAGCTATGAGCTGGTAAAGATTTCTGTGATAATTTATGATACTCTCTAGCGTAAATGTGTAGCCCCCACTCCTTTTTTATCTTGTCACCTTTTAAAAAAAAATAAATAAATAAAAAAGTGCTTAGAGAGTCACTATTTTTAAAGCAAATTATTTTTGCAAAAATGTTTTGCTAAATTTCCCTCCTTTGTGTTTCATCCTATCACAGTTTTATGTAAGACTGCTGTGTAGTTTTGCTGGAAAATAGTGTAACTTAAAAATTATTGATTAAAATCTCTGCTTAATCTGGGTTAAGGAGTCCAGTGGTTCGTCTTACTCAATGATTGACAGCCTTCACCACCTAAACATGCATACAGAGATAGTTGACTGGAAACAACAGGGATTTCAATCAATAATGTTATACTGAGTCTTTTACACAAAATTATGTAACGTCATTAAAATAAAGGAAACCCCTTTACGTTTATGTCTTTCAAGTTTACCTGGGAGCCACTAATTTCACAGTTTTTCATAGTTAAAGCTGCTCCTGTAAGAACACAAACACCAGTCCCGTCACACTGGAGATCACAATCCTGAAGAGTCAGATGGCCAGATTCCACAACCACTATGCCATCAAACGTCCCTTCCTGTCTTAATGTGAGGTTAATGATTTTTATATTTTGTGCTCTGGAGGCAACAAAGTTATCGAACGAAGGATGTGAAGTAATGATTATTTCTTCTTTCTTCCCCATGCCTTTAAAAGATTGACAAAACTTGCTTTAAAAACCAATCGTAGTACAAATATCAGTGTCATTTATACTTATGGAAAGCAGGTACCAATCTTAATATAAGTTTAATAGAAGATGCTCTTTGTATACAAGATCACAAGAAACTGTTCACATAAGCAGGAGGAAAACTAAGGGCACTAATTAGCCATGGGCTAAAGGTGTATAGAAAATCAAGTTCTTATTTTAATTTGTAAAATTATATAGACTGGGCTCAAATATAAAGAGATATGGTTTACAGAATGTATTTAGTGTTTGCTTCTAAAATCTGTAATAATGAAAATCTGACACATGGGGTAACATATATGAAACTTGGCACTGACACGCCAGTTCTAAATCAATAAGGAACTTGTTGTATGTGGGTTCATAAATCTGGCACATAGTGTGGTGCCGCATATCTTTGACATATTCAAAAGTGCCATGCCGGGCACATACTGTGTCAAGTTTTGGTTTACGAATGTTTATATGTCCATCGAACAGGGCAACAACAAGTTTTTGTGCACAAAGCACGCCACAAAAACGGAGCAGTCCTGTTCATACAGGACCCTGGACGTATGATTACATCCCAGGGTTCATAAGGGGCTTTGCAGGGGGATCGCTCCGCGACACCCCCGCACAGCCGCCGGGTGTTAGCGGCTAATCGCCGCTAACACCCGGCCGTTACAGCGCGAACGGGCAGCGTCGCCCGCCCTCGCAGTTTAACCCGTCAGACACCGTCAGATACATTAGACTGTATTGACATTCGCGCCACCTAGTGGTCAAGCACCATAGGTGGCCTCAATGTTAAAGTAAAAAAAAAAATAAAAATAAAGTTTTACAGTACAAAAAAAAGTATCAAAAGTTCAAATCACCCCTCTTTCCCCATTTTACAAATAAAAACAATAAAATAATAAAAAAGTTACACATATTTGGCATCGCCGCGTCTGAAAAAGTCCGATCTATAAAAATATAACATTTATCCTGTACGCTGAACACCGTAGAAAAAAAAAAATCCAAACGCCAAAATTGCGTTTTTTTGGTCTTTTTACGTCACTTAAAAAATGGAATAAAAGTGATAAAAAAAATTTGCATGCATTCCAAACTGCTAACAATAAAAAGTACACTTCGGCCCGCAAAAAATGCACCCTCACTGACGTCCGTAGTGTTAGTACAAAAAAGTTATTGGTCGCACAAACTGGCGCCGTGGCGCAAATTTCACAAATAGAAAAAGTTTGGAATTTTTTTATGGTACCAAAACATAACGGAAACCCTACATGTTTGGTATTGCCGGATGCGTATCAACCTGTAGAAAACAGATAACACATTATATTGACCGAAGATTGAATGCCGTAAAAGCATTTTTGTATTCCTTTCCTGTTTTATACAGTTCAACTACCTTCTCCCGTAGATCCGTTGACAATTCTTTTGCTTCCCCATGACTCACAATCCAGTCAGTTGCTGGATTAAAGTTGCAAGAGTCTGTCTGGTTCCCAGAAACTAACTCAGCTTTTATGCACACACACTGATTACAAGCAACCAAGTCACAGATGAGGATGTTACCTTTAGTAGCCATTCAAACCTATTTGTGTCAACTTCTGTGCATGTTATCAGGCCAAAATCACCAGGGTATGTAAACTTTTGATCAGGGTCATTTGGATGTTTTTGGTTGTCATTATGAAAACACAGTAGTTTGACAATAAATGGCTTCACCCAACCACTAACCACGAGTTGAAAAAAAGTTTTTGTGTTATCATTCATATTCTCTGACAAAAGGACATGAAAACAAAAATTTTGCAGGGGTATGTAAACTATTGAGCACAACTGTAACTTCAGTGTGCTGGGATATACAGTATCTCACAAAAGTGAGTACACCTCTCACTTTTTAATAAATATTGTATTATATCTTTTCAGGAGACAACACTGAAGATATGACACTTTGATACAATCTGAAGTTTTCAGTGTACAGCTTGTATAGCGGTGTAAATTTGGTGTGCCCTCAAAACAACTTAACACACAGCCATCAATGTATAAACTACTGGCAATAAAAGTGGATACACCCCTAAGTAAAAATGGACAAATTGTGTCCAAAGTGTCAATATTTTGTGTGGCCACGATTATTTTCTTGGGCAAGAAGTTCACTAGAACTTCACAGCTTGCCATTGTAATCCTCTTCCGCTCCCCCATGGCATCATCATGGAGTTGATGCACATTAGAGACCTTGTGTTCCTCCACTTTCCGTTTGAGGATGTCCCATAGATGCTTAATAGGGTTTAGGACTGGAGACATGCTTGGCCAGTCCAGCACCTTTACCCACTTTTTCTTTAGCAAGGCAGTGTTTCTCTTGGAGATGTGTTTGGGGTCATTATTATGTTGGAATACTGTTTATAAATGGATGGGATCATGCTCTGCTTCAGTATGTCACAGAACATTTTAGCATTCATGGTTCCCTCTATGAAATGAAGCAGACCACAGCTGGCAGCTTTCACGAAGACCATAACCATGACACTCCAGCCAACATGCTTGACTGTAGGCAAGACATACTAGTCATTGTATTTCTCACCAGGTTGTCATCATACATACTTGACACTATCTGAACCAAATAAGTTTATCTTGGTCACATGAGACCACGGCATATGGTTCCAGTAATCCATGTCCTTAGTCTGCTTGTCTTCAGCAAATTGTTTGTGAGTTTTGTGAATCATCTTTAGAAGAGGCTTCCTTCTGGGACGACAGCCATGCAGACCAATTTAATGCAGTGTGCGGCATATGGTCTCAGCACTGACAGGCTGACCCCCACACCTTTAACCTCTACAGCAATGCTGGCAGAACTCATATGTGTATTCTGAAAAGACAATCTTTGGATATGACGCTGAGCACGTGCACTCAACAATTTTTGGGTGACCATGGTGAGGCCTTTTCTGAGTGGAACCTGTCTTGTTAAACCATTGTATGGTCTTGGCCACTGTGTTGTTTCAGGGTGTTGGCAATCTTCTTATAGCCTAGGTCATGTTGATGTAGAGCAACAATTTTTTTTTCAGATCCACAGACAGTTCTTTGCATGAGGTACCAAAAGTTACAGCTTTGTGTGATAAATAAATCACATTTTCACAAATACAGGAAGAATCAAATGACTGGTTAATGGAAAAAAATGAAACTACACTCTGAAATATGCAAGAATTACTGATTGTTAATACAACAAAATTACTTTCAATGACATTTCCCATTGTCAGTTACACTGCTAAAGAAACAATCTAAAACCGAGTGGATAAGTTGTCGGATCATGTCTGTATGGTTTCCCGCTACAATCTTTATGGAATATGATTGCATTGAAAGGTTAGTTTAACTTTTGGATGTAAGCCACGTTCCTGTTATATCAGCAGCCTTGTGATATCCAAATTTCATTGAACAAGGCATTAGCGTCTCTTTCCCATACTAATAATTTTGACACCACTGCACAAAATTCTTGATTAAACTGAGAGTGCTTATAACTGGAAATAAATGAAAGTTTTTAAACTCCATGTTATAAGATACACCTTCTTTTGTTTCTATGGCATGCATGCTTATGTTAAATAAAAAGTATTCAAGGTGCATACTGGTTCCATTCAGACACAAGCATCAGTAAGAGAGTGTTTTCACCTCTTTTGGCTCTCTGGGAGGTATTTGTCAGGGTAGACCACATTTTTGTATCCAGCACATAAAGCATGTAAATAGAGCAAATGTAGTCCAAATAAGACTACATCTGCTCAATTGCTTTTTATGGTTCCATCATGGTATACATCAGGATACTGATTTTCACTGATGGATGGATACCTGCAACGGATCCAAACACATGTCAGAATTTGGCTTCGCCATTTTTTTTTGTGTATTTTGTGGCAAAACATGTCATAGCCCTATTCTATATACGTATGAACAGTCGTACACCAAAACTAATCGCAGTTTGCGCCAGGCACAACACATTTTAATACGCTTAAAATATGCTAGCAATGTGCCTAATATATGCTATGCGCCTAAGTTACCCGCCTAAAATATGCTATGTTAAGTATACCACACGCCAGATTTATAACAGGTTCAAGTAATGCATTTAGAAATTGATGGCAGCAACACATGAAATAAGTTGGGACAGTCCCATGTCTATCATCGTGTAGCATTCCCTCATCTTTTTACAACAGTCTGTAAATGTCTGGGAACTTTAGCAGAGGAATGTCTTCCCATTCTTGCCTGATGTAGAATTCTAGCTGCTCAAGAGTCCTGAGTCTTTTTTTGTGGGATTTTTCATTTAAAAATGCATCAAATGGTTTCAATTGGTGAAAAGTATGGACTGCAGTCAGACCAGTTCAGCACCAGGACTCTTCTTCTGCGGTCCATGCTGTTGTGATGGATGTAGTATGTAGTTTATTACTGTCTTGCTGAAATACGCAAGTCTTCCCTAAAAGAGAATAGATTGTTTGGATGGGAACATATGTTGTTCTAAAACCTCCCTATAGTGCTCAGTATTAATAGCGAATTCATCATGTGTAAGCTGCCCATTCCATAGCCACAAATACACCTCATTACCTTTAGAGATGTAGTCTTTTGAACTGTGCACCAATAAGCTGAATGATCCTTCTCCTTTTCTGTCCCCAGGATATAGTGCCATGGTTTTCATAGAAATTCCCAGTTTTCATCAGATCCCACTGCACGGCTGGTTGGATTTAAGTGGCGGGAGACTCCTAGGTTGCAACCGCTGGCACAACTTGTTTGCAGTGGTGGCCAGGGTGTGCAAGGTACAGAATCGTAGGCAATAGCGTGGTCAGAGACAAGTGCAGAGGTCAGCACAGGCGGCAGGTAATGTAGTCGAGGTACAGAGAAGGAGAACTGGTACACGGCAATGGGAAGAACACTGAATTAATGCTTTTTCTAAGGGCACGAGCACCAAAGATCTGGCAGAAAAGTCAGGGTGGGGAAACAATATAGGATCAGCGCATGGCAATTAACCAATTACCGGCACACAAACCCCAGGAAGCGTTGTATGTCCCGAAACCTGACTCGTCGAGGCAGGACAGCAGTCAGTTTGGCAGGATCCATTTGTCAGCCTTTGTAAGAGACGATGTACCCAAGAAACGGTAGGCTGGATTGTTTGAAGATGCACTTTTTAAGTTTGGCATAGAGATGATTGCTACGTAAGCGTCTTAGAACCTGGCAGACATGGCCCCAATGGGCTTCCAGATTGGATGAGAAGATCAAGATGTCATCAAGATACAGGAGAACACAAACGTATATGAGATCTCTAAAGATTTCATCAACAAAGTCTTGGAAGACAGCAGGAGCATTACATAGGCCAAACGGCATCACAGGATACTCAAAACTGTCCATCAAGGATCTTCAAGGCCATTCATCACCTTCACGTATGCAAATAAAATTGTAGGCCCCCCACGAGTCTAATTTAGTGAAGATACTGGCTCCCCAAAGACAATCAAAGAGCTCGGAGATCAGGGGTAATGCATACCCTTTTTTTACGGTTATGTTGTTGTTCTCCTTAATATAAGCTGACATGGCTTGGGTCTCGAGTGCCGAAAGAGGATAGACTCTACTGAAGAGGGCTTGTACGAGGCAGGAAGTCTATGGGACAGTCATAGGCTAAATGTGGCAGAATGGTCTCTGCTTGTTTCTCACAGAAGACATCAGTGAATTCTTAGTAAGGAGAAGGTAGACCCGGCAGTGAAGTGGAAGGCATCAGTGTTGAAGTGATAGGCACCAAGGGAGGTGTCACAAGAAACCGAGAATGGCAGTCTTGTCCCCAACGTGTAACCTTGCTCATTTGCCAGTTGAGCACGGAAGCGTGACACTGCAGCCACAGAAGTCCCAGAAGTAATGCTGAGGAAGAATGGGCTAACTCAATTCTTTCTTTCTGCAACGCCACCACTAAAAGTGTCAGAGGTTCAGTATGGAACTGAATGGAGTCGCTCAGGTATTTTTCATTAACGGAGGAGATGAACAAGGGTTTATCAAGGCAGACCACTGGAAGACGGTACTTAGAAACCAGAGAAGCGTCAACTAAATTCTCAGCTGAACCAGAATCCACGTAGGCTGTGGCTTGGAACAAGCTACCAGATGATGAGCTTAAAAGGACCAGCATGGTCAGACATTAGGGAGGTAGTGTTCACACCTAGGGTCGCCTTTGTCACAAAGCCTAGGTGCACACGTTTCCCGAACACAACGATCAGTCCATACATAAATGCTCGGAACTGCTGCAGTAGAGGCAGAGGTTCTGCTGCCTTCGACGGGCATGTTCTTGCTCAGTCAGGTGGGCTCTTTCCACTTGCGTGGATTCCTCTGGTGACACAAGTGGTGGAGGAAGTGAAGGCCTTTGAAACACCGAAGCAAGACAGGAAAGACGGATTAACCTGGCAGATTCGCGTTGCTGGCGGAGCTATTCAGGTCACTAAGTTCGTCCAGATAGTAAGGGAGATCTTGGTCAGTCAGCTGATCCTTGATTCTCCCGGCAATGCCTTTCCAGAAAGTAGCAACAAGAGCCTCTTTGTTCCACCTGAGTACTGACGAGAGTGTGCGGAATTGGTCCATGTAGAGTCACCCTAACGTAGGTGGAGTAGAAGACTCACGTCCTGGTTCCTCTAACACATTATGGAATGTCCCCAGGAACGCTTGAACGGGGTCCACCCCAGTCCCAGAGGGGAGTTGCCCAGGCCAAGACTTTACCAGACAGGAGGCTTATAACAAACGCCACCTTTGTTTCACTGTGATGGAAACTGGTATGCCATCATCTCCATGTGAATGGAACATTGGCTGATGAACCCCCTGCAGGTCTTCGGATTTCCATCATACCATGGCGGAAGAGACAGCTGCAACATAGGGTCAAGTGGCTTCACAGGAGCCATAGCAGATTCACTTGTCACGGGTGGTGGTGCAGGTGTAGCCAGAGGAAGACAGGCTGCCAGGTTCTGCATCATGGCGACCAGTTGGTCGTGCTAGCTTTGCTGGGCCACAACAGTCGTGAAGTGTTGCAGGTTTGCAGAGGCATCCTGGCGAAATCCACAGCCAGATCTTATTGTCATGGAGCTCAGGATGTGGATTCGCTGAACCATCGCACATGGAGGTGTAAGCCACGTCAGGGAGCAGGTTGTAAGGAGTCTCCTGGTTTTCACCAGACTCACAGGTCGCTATCCTTGAATGCACTTGCTTGCAGTGGCGGGCAGGTTGTGAAAGGTACAGAATCATAGGCAATTCCATGGTCGGGGACAGGCAGAGAGGTTAGGGCAGGTGGCAGGCAACATAGTTGAGGTACAGAGCAGGAGAATTGGTATACGGCAATGGCACGAACACTGAATAAGCGCTTTCTCTAAGGGCAAGAGTACCAAAGATCTGGCAGAAAAGTCAAGAGGTGTCAGTGCCTGACAATAAAATAATTACCGGCGTGCTGGCCCTTTAAACTTCACAGAGCAGGGACGCAGGTGCAAGCTCACAGCAGAGACTTGCAGGGAAGAGGTGACTATGCTGCGGCGGGGACCTGAGGCATACAACCAGGCGTGAGGACCATGCCACAACACGCGACAATAGTCCTTCTTTTGAAACTTTGCATGAATTAACTTAAAATCCAGTTTCAAAATCTACTGCATCGTCGCCATCCCCTGCAAATTTGTAGCTACTGCTTCTGGTGTTTTTACTCCAGAAAATGTTACGGTCACTATGCACTTCCACTCAGGACTATTAATCACTGGTGCCACCATGACATGATAAGCATTTATAGATACAGCAGCTCTGTACAGGGGATAGTCCTTTGCAGTTTCCCCAGTTTAATGCATGTTTGGGTAGGTAATACATTTACAAAAGTACTTTACCATGTAACAAAGGATTCCAGAACTACTAGAAAACACACAGGTCAGAATATTATAAAAGGACATACAATGAATATTAGATTTTTTCAGAATTGACCTTCAATGGTGATGTCATCTGTCAACATAGCCATTGCTCCAGCTTTATATTCCCCAGGGAAAATCACCACATTATCCCCACAATAGCTGTTCTCCAAAGCTGTTTCCAAATTATTATGTTGCTGAATTAATGTTTCTGGAGAATATTTTTTCACCTACAAAAAAATAAAAGAAATGCAAAGTTTACTTAACACACATGAGCACTAGTTCTATGACTTCCAAGTCTCTTTCTGGTGGATGCAGCCACCATTTAGAAGCTTACAGTAATAAAAATGGAGTCCTTTGCCACATCTGCCTTTGAAGCCTGGGATCCTGACCAGAGCTCCAACAGTAGACTTAGTGGATCTTGCAAACCAAATTGCCCTCACTGGTAAATATATTTGTTCAGCATGCTTGACATTGGCCAGGTGCTCTTCTCAAGCAGCTGACACCATTGTGGTTATTGGGAGGTTTTTGTGTCTCAAGGCATAGAGCACTGAAGCAGAGCTTCTGAAATAGTGCCTTGGTATTCAGTTTCACACCATCTTTTCTGTGTAGCACCAAACTTGACAAAATTATTTCTGATATCGTTGGTGGCAAGATTTCCCTTCTCTATCCAATCACAGATGTTCAAGTTCCCCTTTGGTCATTTGTCAATTCCCTACCTCTACTGTGAAGAGGAGTTTGTCATACACATCAAGACCCTGTTGTCAACTCTATCCACAGGACAATAAGTCCTCGTTCACACGGCTTATTTCAGAACGTATTTACATCGGATTGCCGATCGTAAATCCGTTCTGAAATCAGTTGAAAATCAGTTGCAAATAAGTGCCACTAAGTGTGGCACGTATTTGTAACTGATTTCCCGACGGATTCACCATCTCCAATCATTGTAGGTGGTGAATTCGTCCGTAAATAATTGACATGCATGTTTTTCCGTCCGGATTGACGTCGTCAATCCGCGGCGGCAATCCGGCATGGAAATACGCGTCGTGTGAACGACGAGCCGTATTTTCTATTGAAATCAATAGAAAATAGGCTGTTACTGACTGATTTGCCGACGGATTGACGATCGTCAATCCGTCGGCAAATACGCGGCAAAATAAGCCGTGTGAACGAGGCCTTACAATTCTTTCAAACCCAAACAAGCACCCTCATGTGAGTCTCCCACTCAGGTGGGAGGCCAACTCCTGTTTTTTCAATATTTACGACTATTCTTGGTGGAGGATATATGAATCAGAGACATTGTTTCTACTGGGTACAATATTTATTCTTATCTACAACTGGTTCTTCAAGCCTATACTTCCCGATCTCCCCCTTTTGCCTAGCATTTCAACCAAAGCTTCAGCTCTTTCTAGATAGAATAAACTGTTATGATAAAATATTTTGAGAATTAGATCTGTTTCAAATTAATAATTGCCTGTTTGGGATAAACTGAAAGCCTTCTATAAAGGGCCTATCAACTAAATAGAAATAAAAAAAAAGATTGTACAAGAGAAGAACACGGCTATACCCAGGCTAAAATGACATATTGGCAGGAAACATTGAATAGATGTGAAGACAATTTCTCAAATATTTAAGAGAAATAGATATTAGTTGTAAATCAACTACGTATCCTGTGCTACAGATGTCTAGGGGGCACGTATGAAATTTGGCGTGTAAACGCCAAATTTCATGCGCATAATAAAAGCCTACAGTGGGTCATAAATCATGCGCATTCTAGCACTTGTTCCGACATTTCTGGCTCAGGCATACCACTTTGAAAGTGGTATATCTGTTCCAGCTGTAATGCGCCTAGAAATGCCATAGCTATGCTATAAATCTATAGCTTTGCTACGGTTCTAGTGTACCCCGCCTTCCGCACGCCCCCCCCTAAATCAGGCGAATTACAAAGTGCTGCAGGCGCTGCTCCCAACTCCAAGTGGCCAACACTATAACCGGTTACATACAAGTGTCACGTAACAAACACGGTTTCAAAATAAGCATATCACATAGTCTGCTTGAGCCAATGTCTAGCAAACATTCCAAATCACAGGATAAATGCATAACCGCTGTTAAAGATCTAGGGCTATGGAATAGATTTTACTGGAATAATTTAGATATTGAAAAAACATGGCTTTTCCACTGGCATAGATATGGTCCACTCGGCTTCCTGCGTTTTTGCAACCGGCCACATTATGTCTTTTCCGAATCATGGCAGTTTGTGGAGCCAGAGTGGTTTACATGTTTTGTTTTGCAACCATGTCTCCAATCTTATTGCGCAGTATGGAACATATTAAAAACACATCAAGTATAACCAAAGACAAACAATCAGGAAAAAAAAGGAAAAAAGATACATATAGAAATCAGCGATTGTGAGCACGAGCAAGAGGAGGAAACCAAAGTAATAAATATTCATTTATTTCTAATGGGCGGTACTCTATGGGGTATATTGACTTTTAGGGTCTAAAAATGATTGAAAAAGCCCCTTATAGGTGTTGGATATCTGTTATGTTTCATAGGAACCGTGAGGAGACGCCAACTGTAAGTGCTCATGGTACCTTCATACGTCCTAAATTGTCCGCTAAAGCAAGCAGTTGTTTTTAATGGTACTATTTAGAAGTACACACAACTTGATTACTTTTTATTCCACTTTTGTTTTTGAGGTGACCAAAAACAAGGTTTTTTGTTTTTACCATGAAACTAAAGAGTGTGCTATTTTATTAATTCTCTTTATCAGACTTTTAGAGACAAGACAATAATAATTAGGTCTAATCTTTCATTAATTAGTTTTTTATACAATAGAATTTTATTTATTTATTTTTAAATTAAGATATTTTTATTTTTGCTAACGTACTGCAATGTATTGTGCTGTAACTGCTCTTTAAAGGGGTTTTGCCACTATGTAAAATTTACGTGGGAAGCTTGCAAATTAACCCCTTACCGCCGGAGTCAGTTTTGGCCTTCCTGATAGAGCCCCGTTTTTATAATCTGACATGTGTCACTTTATATGAGAATAACTTTTTGACACTTTTACCTATCCAAGTGATTCAGAGACTGTTTTCTCGTGACACATTGTGCTTTAAGTTAGTAAGAAATTTTGGTCCATACAATCCTTGTTTATTTGTGAAAACATCAAAATGATATTTTGGAATCATTTGGCATAATTTGCGATTTTCAAAGTTCAAAAATTTCTGCATGTAAGACAGATAGTTATTCCACTAAAAATAGTTTATAACTAGCATCTACCATATGTCTACTGTAGGTTGTCATAATTTTTTTTTTTCTTAACCACGTTAGGGGGCTTAGAAATTTAGTAGTCATTTTTCACATTTTCAAGAAAATAAATTTTTTTTAGGGACTAGTCCAGTTCTGACGTGGTTTGAGGGGGCCTGTATGTTAGATACCCCCATAAGTGACCCCATCTAAGAAACTAGACCCCTTAAAGTATTTAAAAAAGCATTTAGGATGTTTGTTACCCCTTTAGGTGTTTCACAGAAATTAAAGCAAAGTGGAGGTGAAATTTCAAAATTTCACTTTTTTTCTTTGCAGATTTTCAAATTTTATCCATTATTCACTGAACACGGTAGATGTGACCAGGTAAATGAAACTGAACATCAATTCCACAGATTCTGACATTTTCAGAGATATCCCATATGTGGCCTTAGTGCGCTATTTGGCTCAAACACAAGCCCCAGAATAGGAGGAGGAACACCTACCGGACTCTGGGGTCTCATTTTGATTACGATTTTCTTTAGGCGTCATTTCAGGTTTGCGGACACCCTAAGGTGCTAAAACTTAATAAACTCCCCTAAAAAGACCCCATATTGGAAACTACACCCCTTAAGGAATATATCCAGGGGTGTAGTGAGTATATTGACCCAACAGGTGTTTCACAAATTTTTTTGCATTAAGCTGTGAAAATAAAAAAATTTATTTTTCCAACAATCTGCAATTTTAGCTAAAAATGTTTAATTTTTACATGAAATCCTGGAAAAAAGCATCCCACATTGTGTTACGCAATTTCTTCCAAGTTCAGCAATACCCTATATGTGGGTGTAAAGAGCTGTTTGAGCACATGGCAGGGCGTACAAGGGAGTGCGCGCTATTTGGCTTTTGGAACAAAGATTTTGGTGGGTGCCATGTCACATCTGCAAAGCCGCCAAAGTAGCAGAATAGGTGACACCTTCCAGAAGTCAACACATTTTGGATTCAACACCATTCATTGATCTCATCTAGGGGTGTTTTGTGCATTTTGGGTGCACAGGTGTTCCTTACTTTTTTTTTAGCATTGGGCCATGAAAATGGGGGGGGGGGGGGGGAAATACGCAGTTCCGCCTTTGGTTTTTGGGATTTATTTTTACAGAATTCGCCGTACTTGATAAATGACAGGATAACTTTACTATGGGGGTCGGTACAATTACAATGATATACATTTTTTACAGTTTTTTATGTTTTATTACTTTTACATAATAGAAATGAGTTTATAAAAAAAATTGCATTTTTATATCATAGTCTGACAGTCATAACTTATTTATTTTTTTATATACGGAGCTGATTATGGGCTTGTTTTTTGCGGGATGAGTTGATGTTTTTATTGGTAGTGTTATGGGGTGCATATGACGCTTTGATCACTTTTTATTAACGGTCTTGTGAGGCATTTTGAACAAAATACAGCAATCCTCTGTAGTGTTTTTTATTTTCATCTTTTACAGCGGTCACCGTGCGGTATAAAATGACATGCTATCGTTACTCAGTAGGTTGATACGATTACAGCGATACCCAATTTGTATATTTTTTTTTTATGATTTACTGCTTCTACACAATAAAAACACTATCGCCATAGTCTGAGAGCCATAACTTTTTTATTTTTCTGTGTACGGAGCTGTATTTTTATTGTTATCATTTTTGGGAAAAAAAGGCTTTTTGGTCGCTTTTAAATCCATTTTTTGGAAGCCAGGGTGAAGAAAATACTGCAATCCTAGTAGTGTTTTTTATTTTTATTTGTAACAGCACTCGCCTGCAGTATCCGTGACAAGTTAGTTTTACTCCCTGGGTCGAGACGATTATGGCGATATCCAGTTTATATAGTTTTTTTATGTGGAAGCACTTTTTTTTTTTTAAAGTGTTTTTATTGTGTAAAACAATATTTATGCATCACTATCTTCTGATAGCCATAACTTTTTTTTTTATTTTTCCATATACAGATCTGTGTAAGGGGTATTTTTTTGCACGGGATGAACTGATGTTTTAATTGGTACCATTTTGGTGTTTATATGAGTTTTTGATCGCATTTTATTCCATCTTATGTGGAATTCTGTGACTGTTTTTCTTTTTTTTTTTACGGTGTTCACCGTGCGGGTTAATTAATGTGACATTTATAGGGTGGGTCGTTACGCACGCAGCGATACCAAATATGTGTACTTTATTTTATTTTTATTTATCTTTTTTGGGGCGATTGGTATTTGTAAAGGAGAAAAGGGCGGTGTACGTGTTATTTCATTTTTTGTGTTTGTGTTTTTACTATTTTTAACTTTTTTTTTTTTTTTTTACTTTTTCACTTTTTTTCCACTTTACCCCAGAGGGGATTTGTAACAGCAATCTGCTGATCGCTGTTACAATGCAGACTAGTACACAGCATTGTTGCTGTATACTGGTCTCCATGGTGACTATCACCATGCCCACAATGCATTGTGGGCATGGTGACAACGGCAGACAGCCCAAATGCTTTAATAATGCATCCGGGCTGTCAGGTGAGTGGAACAGTAACGGCGCAGAGCGCCGATACAGCGACGATCGCAGGCAGGGGGATCTCACTCCTCCTGCCTGTACCTTCGCTGTCGCGACCATGATAGGTCGCGATATCGAAAGGTTAATCACCCACGGCCGCGATCTTGTGAGCTCGCAAGATCGCCATGACGTACCCATACGTCAATTTGCGGGAACTACTACCCGACCTTGACATATGGGTACGTTAAATGGCGGTAAGGGGTTAAATAATAAACATTTTCACCATTCATCAATATTAAAAGTTCTGTACTATTTTTGTTTTAGCTGCTCCTTTAGTGATCCATTGTTTACAGCTAGTTTCCAGGAGATACGACCAGTGACAAGAGCTCCTCAGTCCTGGCCGCACATGCTCAGACATCACCTCTCCTCTCAGGCAACTACTGTCAGTCTCTTCTTTTCTTAGTAATCACACACACTCACTGCGGAACGAGTGTTGAACCCCGGGTACTGTCATTCTACTCCTTTCCTCTGCACTACTTAGCAAACAGAGCAAATAAATAAAAAGCGTTTATACCTTTTTTAATATCAAATTCTAAACAAAAAAAATAACCATTCTACGTTTTCTACATGGTCATGAGGCAGCCATTGTGTCTGAGTTGCTGTTGAGAGAATGCAGAAATAGACTTTACAGCCGCCACATGTCGCATAGAAATTTGTAGAGTGTTGTAGGTATTCATTTTGATCTCTGCAGAGGTCAATGTTGCAGGGAGGGAGAGAAGATAAAGGGTGACCATCACCTACTGTAGAGACTGTTTTACCTGGCTGTAATGATAATTAGGGGAATTCTGAAACTAATTTTGATATTAGCAGAAAATGTCAGCCTATGAAGACGCTTAATAGTCAGAGTAAAAACTGTAGAATTTCAGGATTAATTTTTTTTACACAGAAAAAGACATGGAAAAAATTTACCTAAATTCTAAAAAAAACAAACATTTAACATAAAAACTTGACATATCTGCTGACACTTTTCCTTTCATTTTACATAATGCATTTGCTATTGCTACCTGGGTGTAACTGTCAGATGTTTTATACCTGTTTACAGCGTTGCTAGGATTTCTACCTTGTTTATGTTGCATATTGCCTTAACTTCATTTCTGATGTTATGTCTTGACCTTGGACTGTTCTATTCAAACTAGAATCCTTAGCAGACTAGAAGCCCTTACCGCCGCAGACAGTTTTTGCCTGTATGACAAAGACCCTTTTTTAAAATCTGACATATGTCACTTCATGAGGCAATAACTTTTTACATATCTATGTGATTTAGAGACTGTTTTCTCCTGACACATTGTGCTTTAAGTTAGTAATACATTTTGGTCGATACAATCCTTGTTTATCAAAATGTTGTGAGAATCTTGAAAAATTTGGCATTTTCAAAATTTTAAATTTTGTGCGTGTAAGAAAGATAGTTATACTACACAAAATAGTCTATAACAAGCATTCACCATATGTCTAATTTATGTTGACGAGCTCACAAGCGAAGCTCGCAAGATCGCCATGACGTACCCATACGTCAATTTGCGGGAAACTCCTACCCGACCTTGACGTATGGGTACGTCAAATGTCGGTAAGGGGTTAAAATGTCTTATTATTTTTACGACATCAGGGGGCTTATAAATTTAGTAGTATTAAAGCATTAAGGAAGGGAGTAAACCCTTTCTTACCAGATTTTCAATTTTAATCCATTATTTACTTCAACATAGTAGACATTAACAGAGAAACACAACTCAATTCTGCTGTTTTTAGAAACATTCCATATGTTGCCCTAATGTACCTTAAGGTGCTGTAACGTAATAAACACCTCTAAAAAGACCTCACCTTGGAAACTGTACCTCTTATGCGCTCTCGAAATCTTGAGGCTTCTAGGGTGTAATTAGTATATTGACCGCACAGATGTTTTACAGTTTTGTTTTAGCGTTACCCCTTCCCGACATTGGATGTACCTTTACGTCCTAGCGGGAAGTGATTTCCCGCAAAAGGACATACCAGTACATCATGCAGGCTCTCAAATGGGGCCCGCACGATCGTGACATGGGACCAGCTAACCCCATGCCGCATCACCCAGGTGATTGACCCCTTAGCTGTCACGATCTATCGCGATCAACGCAGCTAAGGGAAAGACAGAAAGAAGGATCTCCTTCTGTTTCCCCTTGGAGCAGCTGCGGCATGATTGCCGCAGCTGTCTGCTTACCTGACAGCCAGAAGCTTCATAATCATCCACATCTCTCTTGTATTTCCTTCTTTTGGTGTGCATGATAACTTATTCTTATTTTGCAAAATTTTTATCCATCTTATTCTGTAATTCTGTATATTCCACCATAATGCACCAAAGGGAGGAGGGGATTGGCAGTATGCCGTATGCCGCAATGAGGCATTTTGGATTCTAGAATTGGAAACATATACCACGAGGTCTAATTCTCAGGAATGATTTAATGTACTTTTATTCGTACTATTATATTATGTATAGAACATTTTGAATACATCTGGTTTTTCTCTCTTCTCTCTCCTTTCCCTAAGCTAATTTCAAAAGCATATTATGGGCATTATCTGTTTCTATTGGAGCTACGTTTTTTACTTGGTCCCGATCTTTGGTTTTAAATGAATGCAAGTGTAGCCTATGCTGTGTACAAGAGTCTTCTTGTGACTTGAAACTTGTAAGCGGGATGGTCATTGTATCAAGATGTTTGCCACTCTACCTGCACTCTTAAAAATATTTAAATGAAGGAAGTGCTATTTTTATGGACAATTATTTTGGACTCCTCATTGTCTATTCTGAATCTACGTTACAAGATGGAGGCCACCAATGAGGATCCACAAACTGAAGACATAGACACAGGGTCAATGCACAAACAACAGTGAGGTGAGCAACGTACGTTGTTATATATTTAAAAAATGATGCCAACCTACAGTAGACATGTGGTAGATGCTAGTTATAAACTATTTTGGGTGGAACAACTATCTGTCTTACACGCAGAAGTTTGAAAATGCCTGATTATTTTTCACAAATAAACATGGATTGTATGCACCAAAATTTCTTACTAACTTAAAGCACACGAGAAAACAGTCTTGTCACGGGTGTCCCTGCGACCCCCGTGTCGGGTCGCAGGGACACCCGCTCCCCAGCTGCATCCTCCGCTGCGAGCAGCGCCGCATCCCGACCCTCGGGCTGCAGGCGTGCTCGCAGCCCCCTTCACTTACCTCGCCGCGCTCCTGCTGTGCTACGGGCGTGTGTCTCTGCTGCCGGCCGGACGCGTGCTCGCACCCTAGCAGGCGCGCGCGGCACTACAGCTCAATTTAAAGGGACAGTACGCCGGTGATTGATTTCACCAGGTGCTGACCCTATTTAAGTCCTGCCCCTTCCCTACGGCCTTGCCGAATCGATAGTGCCCTGTGCCTAGAGAGTAAGCGTTCCCAAGTTTCATATTCGTCTACTGTGTACCGTACCTTCTGCCTCCGTCCCTTGACCACAAACCATTGCCGCCTGTCCTGACCTTCCGCCTGTCCCCGACTACGAGCCTGCTTCACGATTCTGTGCCACGCAGCACCTCGGCTGCCACCGCAAGCAAGTCACGTCAGGGGTAGCGACCTGGTAGTAATCTGCCGCAGCAAGTCCATCCCGCTTTGCGGCGAGCTCTGGTGAAAACCGGACCTACTTAGACTCCGCTCCCTGGCGTGGCTTACACCATCGCTTGTGGTGGTCCAGAGGATCCACTACCATATCCGTTACAAGTCTCTGAATCACATGGAGAGTTAAAAGTGTCAAAAAGTCAGATTTCAAAAATAGGACTCTGTCAGAAAGGCCAAAACTGGCTGCAGCAGTAAGAGGTTAAGGGTTTCACTGCTTTTACATAGTTACATAGTTCGTCAGGCCGAAAAAAGACATACGTCCATCCAGTTCACCCTTTTGTGCTAAAGTGTTGCTAAAGTGTTAAAGTGTTGATCTAGAGGAAGGCAAACACCCCCATGAGGTAGAAGCCAATTGTCCTCATGTTAGGGAAAAAATTCCTTCCTGACTCCAATCTGGCAATCTGAATAAATCCCTGGATCAACGACCCCTCTCCAGAATCCTAGTTACCATAGCTTGTTATATTACATCTAGATATGTATCCAGACCCTTCTCCAGAATCCTAGTCACTATAACTTGTTATATTACATCTAGAAATGTATCCAGACCCGGGGGGCGTGGCCTGGACGAACATGGAGTAGGACACGAGAGTGAAGAGCTCCGTGGACACTGTCTGTAAAGCGGCACAACTAAGCCTTTTCCGTCGCCTAAACTGCTTGTGACCAGCGGGTGACCTGTTGTGGAGCCCGACTGACCATCGTGTGGAGGCCGCGGTCTGGGAATCGCCAGGACTCCTGCTACCTGCGTCTTCTCACGCCCTGCTGAGTGTGGCCGCCCGAGGGCCCGAGAGAGAGCTCCGGCTCCCGCGCACTGCGGTGGAAAGCACAGAGGTTCGACCTTACCACAGCCATCCGCTATCCCCAGGGACCGGCAAGTGGATCCGCGGTCCTCTCTTACCTGCTGCCTACTGCGGTCACCGCCGACATCACAGACAATGCGGCTCCGGCTCCGTCACTTTACCCGGAGGACCCAAGCTCCGGTAACCTTTGGTGCGGACCTTCTCCGGCTGCAGCACATCTGGTGGTTAAGGTACCGTGTGTCTTAGCCCTGCTGGAACACTCGGGGCCTGACGGCAGTTACCGCCGGGACAGATGCCACTCACATAGGGGTTGTCCTGGGCTTCCCCCTAGAGCCGGCATTAACCACGAGGCAGCGGCCATTTTAGGCGGCACGGGTCTTTCCCCCTGGAGAGACAATATCTAGTCTTCAGTTATAGAACCCTCAGGGAACTGCCACCAAAGGTGGGACACTTTACCCAGCAAGACCCCAAGAAGTTCTTGTAAAAAACCCTGAATAGCAAGCTGCTTCAAACCCCGGCTGCAGGCATGCAGCCACGGCCATTTTGAGGGTCTTGTAGCCCTCTCACTGGAGCAATAACACACAGCTACTAGGTATAGAACCTCTGGACAGATACAAAAGTCTCAAGCAGCCATCATCGGTAGCTGGTTTACCCTATCCGGTAATTCCCTGGCACTCTTGCTATACACTCCCTGGTGGGATAATCTGGAATAATAAATCCTTTACAGGCCCAGCAACAGCTCCGTGACCATTCTGAATCTCTCACAGCTCTCTGCTTAGAGGTGTGCCAAACAATTGCTGGTCAATTAATCCCTGGATATTAGCCGCCCATAACTGAGACACCTCATCTAGGGACACTCTGGAATTCTCTCGATTTAATCTTGGGCTGGACAGCTTTAAATAATTATTCCACACCTCACATTCCGGTGCCAAGTTCCAGGAGAGGTCGCGGTTTGATAAATGTACTTGTGACCTATACAACGAGGTCAGCGCTCTCAATTATTTGTATAGAGCTAGCCTTATAATTATAGCACTACAATTGTCTTTTTACAAATCTAGCTGCCAGGTGCTTTTCTGAGGTGCAGAAGCCCTGGCTCCACTGGTTTTTGAATTCTACGGCAAGTAAATATTCCAAGTGTCAGCACCTCCACCCCCGTCTGGTTTACCTATAGGTCTCCAGTAATTCCGGATCTGACATTAACTAAACTGTATGTCAGGGCTGCATTACCCTACAACTCACACCTACTGTAATCCCTAGCAGCCCCCTCAGAGACTGCTATATTTCCGGACCACTCTCTATACAGCTCTGCCTGTAGACATAGGGCCTCGTCAGGTGGCTAAGAGAAAACATCACACCTTATACAGAAACCTTTTAGAGGAGGAGGAGAGGGGGAGAAAAAAATAAATAAATAAATAAATAAACAAATAAATAACACGAAAGAGCAGCTTTCACACCACAAGTTTAATTTCGTTTGAATCCTGGATACCTTGCAAGAACTTATGGGTAGCACGAGCAAAAGGAAAACTAGAGCCAAGCCAACAAAGCTTACTGAATTTTTCCCTCAAACCTCGTCCCAGACATCCTCTGCGGATCGTGGTATCTCTTTTCCATCGCTCTCGAGGACCTCTCCCGCTTCCAACTCGCTGGACTCACATGATAACATGGAATGCTCTACTACCATGGAAGCCACTCTTCAACGTCTGTTTTCATCCTTCCGCGACAACATTCAATCTGACTTCAAACACACCATGTCAGAATTCAGGGCTGACATTCAATCCCTGGTAGCTCGCACAGATCATCTAGAAAAGAAGATGTCTGAATTTGCAAACTCCCACAATCTCCTCACTGATTCGAATGCGGCACTAGAGGATGAGGTCCAGAGGTTGTCCTCCAAGCTCCTTGACTTGGAGGACAGGTCCCGAAGAGAGAATATCTGACTCCGAGGAGTCCCAGAGTCCGTCACTCAAGACATGCTCCAGTCCTTTCTCACCGTCTTACCGTCTATAGTCTTACCCGAGGCCACCCAGATTGAACTCACGATAGATCGTATCCACTGGCTGCCCAAACCAAAGCATCTCCATTCCTCCGTCCCAAGAGACATCATCGCTAAGATACATTTTTTCCATACGAAGGACGAGTTCCTTAAAGCTCTCCGCAAACATCCTCCTCTACCTGATAAATATAAAGACGTTGCAATTTTCCCGGACCTATCTGCAGGAACTATGATGAAGCGCCGTGAATTCTCCCAATACACGAAAATTCTTCGAGACCATGGCATTGGGTATCACTGGGGTTTCCCCATAAAGCTGATCATTAACAAAGATAACGTTACTACTACTTGCCACAATCCAGTGATGGTTAAGAATCTTCTCTTGTCATGGGGCCTAATGCAATCGCCTCATAGGACACCCAATCAAGAGCAAAGAACCCGCCCTGTGGCCATCACTCCTCTGTGGTCGGAGAAAAGAGCCAGATCCACACCCAACACTCATGACTGAGGTTTAGAGCGGAAAATTGACAGTGCCCATCTTTATTCGGGGCTCCTGCGCTAATGTATGGGTTGCTCCTCAGGTGCGGTCACCTACTTTATGTGGCCTCCTGCCACAGGACTATCTCCCCCCACTTGGAGATCCTTCCCAGCACTTGGGAACTCTTTTGTGTCTGATTACATTTTGCTTTGTATGCTAAATGTTCAGTTTTTGTTTGCACGGGTTTTTCGACTGTTTAAATTTAATGCCATGTACGCCATACCTTGTCATTTATATTGTATGTTGCGTCTCTCTCTAGAGGGTTCCGCCCTTATGTGCTACCCGGCTCTAACATTCTCACCTGACCGATTCCATGGGGATTAAAATTTTGTCCCTGAACGTAAACGGGCTTAATTCGCCTTACAAGAGGTCAACTCTCTGGAGAGACATTCTGAAATCTAGGGCTGATATAGTCTGTCTCCAAGAGACTCATTTACGAGATCGGGATGCTCATAGACTAAGTCACAAGAAATTCCCAATACAGTTCTTAACGTCTTTCCCACAGAAGAAAGCAGGGGTGGCAATCTTTGTTAGAGACTCTATTTCCTTCTCCTCAAAACAAGTAATTATTGACGAATATGGCAGGTACATTATTCTGCATTGTATGCTTGGAGTAGAATATGTCATCGCTACACTTTATGCTCCCAATAAGCGACAACTACGCTTCGTCTCCAAAGTGATAACTAAAACAAAATCGCTCCATGCAAGTCATCTTATTGTATTGTATGTGGCGATTTTAACATGGTCATAGATAAAGAAATGGACAAATCCCATCCTTCCATCCCTAAGACACAGGACTTAAAATCTCTGCTAGCTATGGAGAACCTTCATGACCCTTGGCGGTACTCACATCCGGAGGAAAAAGATTTTTCCTTCTATTCTGCTCCTAATAATTCATACTCAAGGATAGATTTTTTTTTAGTCAGCAAACAAGTATTGCCCAACATCTTTTCAACTGAAATAGGAAATAGAACCTGGTCAGACCACGCCCCTGTATTCCTCACCTTAACGGATAAATTCCCCTCCCCATCATTCTCCCCATGGAGGCTCAATACGTTCCTATTAAAGTCGACCGCAAATGTTGATGAAATCAGGTCCGCCTTGCAGGAATACTTTGATCTTAATGAAGCCTCAGTTCCTAGACCCTCCACTCTATGGTGCGACCATATTGCGGTCATCAGGATTATATTGCTCTAAATTGCTTCTAGAGAAAAACGCAATAGAGTATGTAAACTTAATGAGCTCCTTGAAAATATTAAATAAGCGGATGATAGCGCTTAAATATCCCCTTCTCCGGCAGCTAATGAGGAATTACGCTCTCTAAAACAACAGCTAAAAATACTTAGTCTCTATAAATATGAAGCTTCTTTAGCAAAACTTAAATGGAACTTTTATATGCACGGAGACCGTCCAGGAAAGCTGTTAGCCCGTAAGGTCAAACAGCTTCAGGCCCGATCTAGAATTGCGTCACTTACGGTTAATAACCAAAAAATAGTGGACCTGCAACATATAGTAAATGCCTTTGCTCAGTATTATCATACTTTATATAATCTCAAAGACGACCCTTTGCTTCCACAGATTAAGTCCCCGGCTATCCAGTCTTTTCTAGGCCAACTATCCCTACCGAAGCTCTCAGATACCCAACTGTCCTCTCTTAATTCGTCTATTACTTCCCAAGAACTTCTACACGCTATTAATCAATCTAAATTGAACAAATCCCCGGGTCCGGACGGACTGAATAACGAGTATTATAAGCTCTTCCAAACCCCCCTTCATAAATGCCTCTTAGACACCTTTAACTCCTTTCTCAATGGACATCCCCCCCCACGGAGATGCTATCTGCGACTATTGTAACTATTCCCAAACCTAACAAATCTTTAGATATCATGGCAAATTATAGACCCATCTCCCTACTTAATTCTGACATTAAGCTTTATGCCAAAATTATTGCTAACAGGGTAAACGGGGTACTTCCATTTCTGATTAACTCTGACCAGGGGGGGTTTATACAGGGACGCCAAGCCAGGGATGGCATCTGACGAGTCATTAATGTTCTGCAGTTTCTTAACAGAAACAAGACTCCAGCGGTTCTTCTTTCTCTCGATGGTGAGAAGGCTTTCGACCGCATTAGCTGGGATTATCTCCGAGAGGTTCTCCTTAAATTTGGGTTCACTGGTCCAATTCACACGGCAATCTCATCTTTATACACTTCACCCTCAGCTGCCGTCTTCTCCTCGGGTTTCTTATCACAGTCGTTTGGTATTTCAAACGGCACTAGACAGGGATGCCCACTCTTGCCCCTGATTTTTCAATCTATGCATAGAACCCCTAGCGGAAATGATTAGGATGTCTCCTCTTGTTAAAGGGGTTGAAATAGCTCTCTCCAGCCACAAGACAAGCTTATACGCTGACGATGTTCTTATCATGTGTCAATCGGCAGAAGAATCGGTACCTGCCTTACTTGATATACTTCAGCAATACTCGGAACTGTCATTATACACACTGACTAGTGCTAAATCTAACATTTTACCAATACACTGCCCCCCCACCCCCCCCGAGTCCGGTCTGCCTTGCGCCACTTTAACTTTACCTGGTCAGAACCCAATTGTTACCTGAGGGTTTAAGTTTTTTCCCCCAGACCTATCCATACTTACCCAGCAAATTGGAAGATTTATTCTCGTCCTTATCCGCTGAAGCCACTAGGTTCGGTCAATACTCGCTTTCTTGGGTAGCTAGAATCAGTCTCACCAAAATGATTTTTCTCCCTAAGTTTCTGTACGTTGCTAGAGCACTCCCTTTTATTATTCACCCAACACTTCCATAGCCTCCAATCCCTGTTTCTAAGATTTATCTGGGGGACCAAGACCCCGCGATTTAAAAAACAATACCTATATCTTTCAAGAAAACAAGGAGGAATGGCTGTTCCTGATTTGGAGGCATACAATATTTCCTCCATTTGAGACCCAGCCGCCCTGCACTGGAACACTCCCCATCTACACCGCTGGACACAGATAGAAAACGCTTTGTCGGCTACAGGATCGGTCAAAGATCATCTTATGGCTATGGTTTTAGGGTTTCCTTGACTCCCCGCTTCACAGTATTATCTTGCTACCACGCAACACCTTCTTTTAGTGTGGCAAAACCACATAGCAAGTAAACACAAAATAAGCGTTAGTAGAAAGTACTGTCCTCTATCAGTATTGTATGGGGCTATACCGGACATACGCTTAGAGCCGTGGATTTCAAGGGGGATATGGATCGCTGGGGATCTTTTTTCGGAAGGAATCTTTAGAACATTTGCAGACCTCTCTACACTATTCCCTACCAAACTCACAATTTTACATATACTTGCAGATTAAACATGCTATCTCTTCCTTACCTAACCCCCCTTCCTTAACTCACGCATCCCCCTTCCACCGCTTCCTACTGGATGAACACCACCGCATGAAAGGGCTTTCAGCTGCCTATTCGACAGTAATAGAAGTAGGGGATGGGACTAAACTTGAGTATATGACCAAATGGGAAGCGGAGATTTCTAAATCATTTACAGTAGAGGAATGGTGGAAGGCGGCGGCCTCAGTATCTAAACATTCTAATTGTATTAACCATATGGCCCTATTGAGGAAAATTCACCTCCGTTGGTATCTTACCCCTGTTCGAGCGCCCATATTTTCCCAGGCTCCTCCAAAATGTGCTGGAGAAATTGCGGCTCAGCTGGCTCTCTATTACACATGTGGTGGCTGTGCCCTATAGTTAAATCCCTATAGAATAAAGTAGAGAGGCTAATCCAACACTTGTTCTGTTCTCAGTTCAATCTCACGCAGGAACTTGCCTTGCTAGACATTGGTACATACGATTTACCACACTCCCACCAAACAGTGATCCAACATATTCTAGTGGCCGCAAGATTCACTATAGCATCACACTGGAAAGTGACATCTACCCCCGACTTCACTGAAGTCTTAAACAGAGTTAACACCCAATTTCACAGTGAAATAAACCTTATCACGCCTCCTCATTTACTCTCGAAACGAAAACAGAAATGGCAGATATGGGTAGACTCAGCATACGCCAATTGATAGCCAACACTGGGGCTTGCTATGGTTCAACATTATAGGAAAATAGGATAGCTGCTTATAACGTTCAAAGATGTCCTTGTGTCTCATATCGGAGACCTATCAATGCTACTTAATGCGTTACATTTGATATGCTTACTTCACTTAGTTGGTATTACATGGCTTGTTACTGTTCTGTTTTTCCTATTTGGATTGTATCCTACTTGTCTTTTGTATGGATAATGTCGCTTTTATTTTAATAAAAATTAATGTTTAAAAAAAGAAATGTATCCAGACCCCACTCCAGAAACCTAGTCAAAATAACTTGTTATATTATATAAAGATATGTATCCAGATCATTCTACAGAATCCTAGTCACTATAACTTGTTATATTATATCTAAATAAGTATCCAGACCCTTCTCCAGAATCCTGGTCACTATAACTTGTTACATTATCACGCTCCAGAAATGCATCCAAGCACTTCTTGAACTCTGTTAGTGAATTCACCATGACAATTACCCCTGGCAGAGAGTTCCACAGTCTCACCGCTCTAACAGTAAACAATCCCTTTCTATGTTTATCTAGAAACAATTAAACCCCTTTAAAAAAACTAAAAAACTTCATGTTTTTGTATTGCCATAACGTTCTTATTTTTCCGTATATGGAGGCCTTGTTTTTTGTGGGATGAGTTGATGTTTTCATTGGTACCATTTTGAGTGACTTTTTAATCACCTTTTAATCTGTTTTTTTGGGAGGCAGAATAAAGAAAATCCTGGTAGTGTTTTTTATTTATATAGCGCCCACTGGTATGTATAAATGACATGTTAGTTTTCTGTAGGGCGATAGAATTACAGAAATTCACAAATTATTTTTTTTATGTTGTGGCACTTTAAAAAAAAAAAAAAAGTGTTTTTATAGTGTAAAACAATGTTTATGCACTGCTATGTTCTGATAGCCATAATTTTTTTTTTTTTTGCTGTTGACAGAGCTGTGTAAGGGCTTTTTTTGCAGGCTGAACTGATGAGTTCATTGGTACTACGTTACAGTTTATATGACTTTTTGATTTCCTTTTATTCAATTGTATGTGCAATGGGATGAACCAAAATTGCATTTCTACCAGGTTTTTTTTTTTTGTTTTTTTTTTAACGGCATTCCTTCGGTGGTTTAATTAATGTGAATGCTTTATAGCCTAGGTTGTTACGTACGTTGCAATACCAAATGTGTACTTTTTTTTTTTTTTTTAATTTTTGAGGTGATTTCCATTTGTAATGTGGAAAGGGCGGTGTGCGTGATTTACTTTTGTGTGTTTATTTTTTACTTTTTTTTTAAACTGTTTATATATATTTACTTGTCCCTAGGTGATTAGACTCAGTGATCGCTTGATTGCTGTTATAATACAGTGCAGTATATGTCTGTACTACACTGTATTATTTAACTATCAATCCCCATGCTGGATCGTATCCTCAGGCACGCCTTTGTGTGGCAATGTCACAGACAACCCAGAAGCCTTTATTAGGTTTCGGGGTTGTTAGGACAGCCATCGGCACCGGAAGATCACGCAACAGGGTACCAATGGAGACAAAGGGAGTCCCTTTCCTCCATAATTTCTCTAATGCACGGACATAGCCATACTTTCATTTGAGGGAAAACCTTCCTAAATTAGACGTATGGTTATGCCCAATGTCAGAAAGGTGTTAAAGGGCAATGTCAATGGTTCTAAATTTTCACTTGTCCTACAAGTCTGCTGCCTTGGGATAACTTTTAGTTCCTTTCTGTCCTACAGGTCACACATCCAAGCCCTTACCTCTGCCTGCCTCTCCAACAGACAAATATTTCTTAAAACCTCTCATTTCTTAACTTTGATACTACAAAAATGCTAGCCTATTCCCTAGTCATCACCCGCCTAGACTACTGCGACATCCTTCTCTGCAGCCTCTTGTCTAGCACTCTTGCTCCCTTCCAACCCAATATCAACACCGCTGGCCGTCTAATCCACCTCTCTCCTCTTCTGTCTCTCCCCTCTGCCAATCCCTTCACTGGCTACACATTATCCAGCAAATTCAGTTCAAGATACTAACCATCACCTTCAAGGCTCTCCATAACCTTACACCCCACCCTCACCCCAAACCTCTCTACATTAATCTCCAGTTACCTCTACTCATGTAATCTCCGCTCTTCACAGAACCTTCTTCTCTGCTGTCAGGTCCTCAAACAACTGTCTCTAAGATTTCTCCTGTGCAACCCCCATACTCTGGAACTCATTACCCCAACACATCAGAATCTCTTCCACCTTCACTAGTTTCAAAAGCAATCTGAAAACCCATCTCTTCATAATAGCCAATAACCTATAATAACCCTGCTGCCACTACAACATCCCACAAACATGTCTGCCCCTCACCTTCTGTCGCTTTCCTACTTCCATGTAGATTGTAAGCCTTTATGGGCAGGGTCCTCTCTCCCTCTGTACCAGTTGTTAGTCATTTAGAGCCTCATGTATGAAAACTGTCTAGGTATTACTTTCTTTTTTGCCCATAGCCACCAATCAGAGCTCCCCTTTCATTTCATATAGTGCTATGAAAAATTGGTTGCCATGGGCAACAAAGAAAGTCTTACACCTAAACAGTTTTCAAACATGCCCTCTTTACTTTCTTTGGACCTATGTTATCTATATAAACCTCCTTCGAGTTTACGTCTTGGAATTAGTCGCACTTTAAAATAAATAAAAAATAATAATAATAATAAAAAGCTTGTCTTGAATGTGCAATATTTTTATTAAACTTGTTGTAATAATTAGTTTTAAACTATAGACATATGTGGAAAACACTTTTTCAGAACATTGCTTAATATTGTGTCCCACGTTTCCCGTATAGTAATAATGCATTTGGTGACTTAAATTGTATATGTACTTTCACTGTTCTTTTAGGTGAACTCATGATGGAACAGGATCAAAGTCTTCCTGTAGATTAAAGACTTGGCAATAGCATGCAAAGGCAATCTGTGCCATCTACAACCAATAGAATGCAGTATTGTATTTAAAGGGCATATACTTAGAGAGAAGAGTATAATTTTCTCCACATAAAAGTACCAGTCTTACTTACTTTCCCTTCTAATCAAGGCAATATACAAGTAAAGTATTATCATGTAACTTGCTTTAAAAAAGATTGCAAACTGTGAAATTTACTGTGGCCTCCAGATTAAAATAACCAGTTTATAGCTTTTCCAATCTATGATTGACTGCAAAACTTTTAAAAGGGTATTCCCCCCAAACACATTGATGGCACATCAATAAGATTCACCTGAGGAACCCGCACCTATATCAAGAAAAGGCCCCTGAAAGTCTCTGTTCAATGTGGAGAGTCGAACCACACCAACCACAAATTGATGGTATATCCTCTCAATGTGCCATCAATATGTTTGGTGGGACTACCCCTTGAAAACAAAGAAATATATTGTAGAATGGCAATATACTGTATTTGAAATATTTTCAAGTGGGGGGTACATGTACTGCAAAACTTACTATATACCCATTAAGGCAAAGTCATTTGGAATTCTGCAAACAGTGGTTACTGCTAAAGTTTCCTGTAAAGTGGTGAAAATAAGGACCATAGCGGTTACATGTGGGGCTTATTGTAAAGAATAAGACAGTATCACTCGGACAGCAGTCATAGAAAGGTACCCCACGATCAGTAATAATGACAGCATGAGTTCCAATGTTCTTTTCACCCCTCAACCATGGTGAAGAACCGTTCTCGCAGCTGATTTGGATGCTTATTTTTAACCCTTTAACTCCCGGGCCTGAAAAGTAGTTAATGACCAGAAAGTTTTTTTAGTTTTTGCCTCCTTGCGTTTCAACAGTTGTAACTTTTTTATTTTTTTCAATGACGCAGTTGGATGAGGCCTCGTTTTATTCGAGACAAGTTGTACTTTATGGGGGAATAGTTTAAGTTCACTTATAAATAATTGCAGAAATTTTTTTTATTTTTTTTTTACATTTTTCTTTACACCATTCACATTTCACACTTAATAACTTGTTAGATTAATTCTACAGGTTATTACGGTCATGTGGATACCTAATATGTCTATGTTTTTTGTATGTGTAATTTATGCACAATTATTTTTTATTAAATATTTTTTTTTTTTTTTTTACACTTTTATATTTTTTTAACTTTTTTTTAAATCCCATGAAGGGAGAACTGGTTTACATTATTTATTTTTTTTACACTTAGTAATGTATTAGCATATTCATATATGCTAATACAGGATAATCTGTGTCCGTTTGACATTGGCAGTGATTAGGACAGCACACAGTGTGTCCTGGTCACTGGCTTAGTGCACAGACAGCTCTGGGGTCACTCTAGGTCCCCAGAGCTGACTGTGCAGCCGTTCCCCAAGCTCTGTCGGGTCACCGGGTGTTCCGATCACCCGACAGAGCAGGGGAACCCTTTGATTGCGCTGCGGTAACGCACCGCCGCAATCAAAGGGTTAAAGCACCGAGTTGCGGAGGTTTCCTCCGCACCCCGTGCTCGCAGGACATGCTCTGGGATCGGGGGTTTGTAGTACAGCCCCGATCCCAGTGCAGCTGCGGCGCCGCAAACCCCGAAGTCTACAGCGACGCCAAAAGACGTTGCTATAGACGAACGCCAAAAGTCGGTGGGCGGTCGTTAAGGGGTTAAGCTCCGAGATCAGTGTCAAATACTCATCTGAAAATCACCTCATATGTTGCAGCTTGATGAGGTTTTTTCCACACAGTTTTCAAATTAGCTTTTCAGCGCTGTTCTTTTTCTGAAACACCCATATAAATTTATCACCAAGGTGGTTTTGGGCACGAATCTGCATCCAAAACCGTGTCAAAAACGTGCCAGAAGTTTGCCGTCTTTTCAGCCCGAAAAGTGGCGCAGCCCCGTTTGCTATATTTTTACATAGCCTGTCTGCCGATATCAGGTGTCTGCAGCACTTTGTAATGCACCTGATTTTGGGGAGCGTGCGGGAGGCGGGGCGCACTAGAATCGTACGAAGCTATAGATTTATAGCCTCAGTACAGCAATTCTAGGCACATTACAAAGTGGTTTACCTGTGCCAGAAATGTCATCTTAGCGCTAGAATGCGCCTGATTTATGACCTGCAGTAGAGCAGGTTCATAAATCAGGCGCATTCTAGGCTTTTATAATGCGCATGAAAACTGGCATTTAAACGCCAAAATTCCTTCATGTCACCCTTAGTGTGACGCATTTTGGACGCTGTTTTGAAGCAGCGTCCAAAATGCCTCTAGAACTGATATGTCACTTATTTTCCAGCGCTGAAAATAAGCGACTACAAACGACAGGGTTTTTACATAGGAATCAATGGAGATGAACGTGAGGCATTTTATAGTCGTTTTTGACACAGTTTTGGGGGCGGAATCGTCCCGAAAACAGTGTCAAAATCTGCCATGTGAACATGACCTAACAGTACAGCGCAGTGGTTCAGTATATATGCTGCTGTGCCACACACGCTTTATGGAGGTTACCAAAATAGCCAAATATGAGACCTGTACCTGCTATACATAACCTTACATTTAATTCTTACCATGTCTGCAATCATTATTTTTGCCACTACATGAGTCACAACTTCTCCAGAATCTCTTGTACCTTTTTTAAGTCTTAGTACTCTTGGGAAAAATGGTCCATAAGCTCTGTAAACAAGTCAGAAGATGAATAATGTTTTAAGTAACAAAAAGTTTACATATAAGAAATACCAAAGATTTATGCCATCATTGGCAGTTACAGTTCTGAATGATTACTACAGATTATAAAAAAGCACACAGAGTACTTTTGCATTCTACCTCTTCAATGACTGACACTACATGTGTTTCAGGGATTTCTGTACAGCAACATAGAATTCAATGTCCTGCACATCATCTGCTACCAGATGCTACCAGATGCCTATCAATTATATTTATGGCATATTAAAAAATACAGCTCTTTTTTTCTACATTTCAGTTAACAAACTGCCAAGAAACAGATGTCTTGGTGCCTGATTCTTGGTGGGTGCTACTGTAGATCAGTAGATATATTCCAGTCTATAAAATAGAAAAGAAAAAAAAACTTTAGTATTTAGGAATCTCTATGGACATACGTAACATCAAGGTTAACATGAAGTCCAAAATGTATCCATTGAACTATTGGAGATTTTACCTTATCAAGATTTTTATAAGGGGTATGTTCAGACATTTAGGATTTAATGGACTTGTCCCACTTTCGACAATGATGGCCTATTGCTTGGCCATCATTGTCTGATAGTTGCGGATCCTAGAGGTGGAATCAGGACCTATCTTCTAAATGAGCCCCGAAACCTCTCTGTTCTGAACGAAGAGTTGGTCGGGAATCTCCCATAGACATGAATGGGACAGTCTAATTTATTTCTATGGGAGAGTCCTGACCACCTCTACGTTCAGAACAGTTAGGTTTCAGGGCTTGATTAGAAGACAGGTGCAGGTCCCCGAGATGGGATCAGACAATGATGACATATTCTAGCAATTTGTTTAATGAAAGACTGGAATAAATTGCACCCACCAAATATTCCCTCCCACAAAATTTAAGAAAGCAATTTTTTATAAAGTAAATCACATGATATATTATGATATAATGAACAATCATTTACCTGAGTCTTAAGTTTTCCCATATTTTCAATAAGCCACTCAACATCTGGACTTCATAGTATTTATTCCAACAATCAACAGCTTCTGAAACTGAAGGGTCATCTTTTATCTTACTCTGAAATTCAATGAGCTCTAAACGCTTGTTTCTGTATTTCTCAAGAGTTCTCTTAAACCGCTGGGCAAAAGGGCGAGGAATGTTTCCATCTTGAATGTCACCATACCTGTAAAAGAATACATACCTATTTTATCTACTTATTTTATAAAATCAGAATAAAAATTAGAGTTCAGAATTGTACATCATCTAGACTAATAAAATGTTACATTATTTACCAGTCACCTTGCCTTCCCCTTAAAATGTATAAAAAAAGATGTACAAAAAGTTTTCTCTTTCTTTAAAAGTTGTAAAACATAAAAAAAGATATAAATTTTGTATTGCCAGAATCATAGTGATTTGCAGCATAAAGTTAAAATGTAAGCTATATTCCATGGCGAACTACGAAAAAAATTAAGTGAACTTTTTTTCATTCCATCTCAAACAATTGTTTTTTGTTTTTCAATACATTATAGGGTACGTTAAATGATTCCACTAAAAAAAATACAAAATGCCCTCATATGGCGATGTTAAAGGAAAATAATTACAGCAAGTATGAAAAAAACTAGAAAATGAAAACAGGCCAGGAAGCAGAACTCTAAGGCCTCGTTCACACGGCTTATTTCAGAACGTATTTACATCGGATTGCCGATGTAAATACGTTCTGAAATCAGTTGAAAATCAGTTGCAAATAAGTGCCACTAAGTGTGCACGTATTTGTAACTGATTTCCCGACGGATTCACCATCTCCAATCATTGTAGGTGGTGAATCCGTCCGACAATAATTGACATGCACATTGTTTTTCCGTCCGGATTGCCATCGTCAATCCGCGGCGGCAATCCGGCACGGAAAAACGCGTCGTGTGAACGACGAGCTGTATTTTCTATTGAAATCAATAAAAAATGGGCTGTTACCGTACTTATTTCTGACTGATTTGCCGACGGATTGACGATCGTCAATCCGTCAGCAAATCCGCGGCGAAATAAGCCGTGTGAACGAGGCCTAACTATAAAACATTTTTCCATAAACCAACATGCAAGCACAAATAAGACACTTTGTAATATATCTTATTAAAAAATGTTTACATATTCTAGTATCAGCCTCCTTTACTCCCCATTCTGCTTTGTTACCTGTGCACTTCACGTTTTTGGACTCCGTCAGTGGTTTCCGTCTGAATACCTTGAAAAAGTTATCCTAAAGGTACCTTATTAGAGCCACTGACATCGATGGCAAATCCATAGGACATGCGCTTAATGTCAGATAGATGTGGATTCCACCTCTGGGACCCACACCTACCTCCAGAACAAGCCTCTAAGGCCTCGTTCACACGGCTTATTTCAGAACGTATTTACAACGGATTTCCGATGTAAATACGTTCTGAAATCAGTTGAAAATCATTGCAAATACGTGCCACATTTGTGGCACGTATTTGTAACTGATTCCCCGACGGATTCAACCATCTACACATCATTGTAGTGTGTGAATCCGTCCAGAAAATAATTGACATGTGAATTGTTTTTCCGTACCGGATTGCCGTCGTCAATCCGGCTCGGCAATCCGGAACGGAACTACGCGTCGTGTGAACGACGAGCCGTATTTTCTATTGAAATCAATAGAAAAAAGGCTGTGACTTATTTCGGACGGATTTGCCGACGGATTGACGATCGTCAATCCGTCGGCAAATACGCGGCGAAATAAGCCGTGTGAACGAGGCCTAAAACTCCCTTTCTGAAGTAGAAGTGACTGCGCAAATGCAGCCCCTCTCCATTTATTTCAATGGGCATTCAGAGTACAGCAGAGCGGTTGCATTCAGCTACACTCAAAACTGCCATTGAAATAAATGGAGAGGGGTTACGATTGCGCAGTCACTTCTCCATTCAGATCAGGAGTATTAGGGGGCCTTTCTGGAGATAGGGACCTGCTCCTTTGTGACACCGATTGCATATCCTATCAGTATGCCATCAATGTCCATGATGACACACCCCTTTAATAAACCAAACACAGAACTGTAATAGACCATGCTTTAGTGTCTGGCTAAAACCGTATATGTTCGGGACATACAGCAAATGTAGTCTAATTCAGGCTACGTTTACCCTATAGATTATGGGCCGTTGTGGTATCTGTTGGGATAACTTTTCAACGTATTCCAACAGATCCCGCCTACGAAGATTAAAGACGTGATGTGAATGGAACTTTAGTCAGAAATCAGTAACTGAATCCATCCTGCAGAAGGGAAAGTGTCCAGATTCACTGAGAGATCAGGATACAGCTGCTCATAAAAGTCTATGGAAATGGAAATGTTGGAAGTGAAAGTGATAGCAAGAGACTCTGAAAAACACACAAGCGGCAGCATGGAGGACATTAGAGAGCAGCAGGGAGCAGCGTAGCTGAGAGTTCAGGTAAGTCACTCACAATACAGCCAGCACCACCTCTGTGTTACTCTATGCCTCTCCTCACTTAATATACCTTTATGAGCAACTGTTACCTGAGTTCTCATTGAACTTGAGGTCCTAGGACCCGGATTCTTTTAGTAATTTATGACTGACTCAACATGCAGGAGGGGGGAGAAAAGAAGGCTGAAAAATGAGGGAAGAAGTTTTCTGTAATAACATCTATTACAAAGTTTCTTATTTTTGCTCATACTTTTGATATATGGAAGGCTGTGTTTTAATGGTATGTACAGTTTTAGAGGTTATAGGGGTTTTCTCACTACAATGATTAGCTTTTAAAATGTAGGGACAGGTAATTGAAGACTTTTACATTGCTTTGTAGATTTTTCTTTAATCAGGAGATAAAGAAGATTTTATCACCTCTTAGGGTACACAAGTTTCTCTGGTTACAACCACTTATCCCTGCTCTCTCTCATCTCTAATTGATGTAATCCTCTGCCAGTCATTCACTCTGGCCATGGTGAGTCACCACCTGCAGAGTCTTATCTCTCAACAGATTTTGTAAGCTTCTCATTTATTAAGTAAACACTCTTCAGAGCCCTGCACCCTGTGTAATACACTTTATAAATCTCTAGCACTCATGGCAGTGTGAGAGGAATAGCTAGGAGCAGCAGAGCTGATGTGTCATTCACTGCTATAGACCCACCCAGAGCCTGAACAGTATGTGCAATTCTAAAGCTAGCTGTTCCTCTGTGAAACTGCATGGTGAGAAATACCCTTTAAAAGGGCTAATCCGATCTTAGACATTTATAGCATTGTCCAGAATATGCCAAAAATGTCTGATGTGGGTTCCACCTCTGAGATCCGCACTAATCTCCAGAACAGGGTCCCCCCCTCCTAAACACCCTGCTCTGTTTGGTGCTGTGGTCACTGCAAATAGAGAGGGGGCCATGCATGTGTGCCTCTTTCCAATTAATTCCATTGGAGTTTCAAATACAGCCAGACCCTATTCTGGAGATTATTGCAAGTTCCGAAAGTGGACTACAGGATATGCTATAAAGGTCTAAGGTGGGAAAACCACTTTAACCCCTTAAAGGGGATTTGCCAAGAGACCATTTAGGTAGGTCTCTCCTTAGTACAGGCAGAATGTCAACAAATCACGCTGAGTCATGAAGGGGATGAGTGAGGAGTGAGGAATCCAAGGGAGCGTCTCAAAACTTAAGTGGAATAATAAACGGTACAAGAGTGGATTGTCAATACAGCAAGACACAGCCTGATAGACTGCACTGTCAGGAGCCTTATCTGCTAAGATGCTAATGTAATGTAAACAAATCACGGAGCGCACACAGCCAGAGAACGAGCTGCATAAGCTGCTGCTCCTGTGACATGTTCACTGAAATAAGCAAACTATAACTTGTGGATTCTATATACAAAAGAGAACACCTATTCTACACAGCAGATACACAATTAGTTTATTCTGTATACAAAAGAAAACATATTGCTAACCGGTGCCTTAAAAACTTCTGCAGCTCAGTCTCATCAGATAAGAAGCTCTCTCTGTGCAAGCCCGTCCAGCTCTTGTCAGGCCGTATCTAATAGATGCTTTGAAGTAACCAAGGGCATGTAAGGAAGGCTGTAGCTCTCTCAGACTGCAATTTTTGTAATCACATATATTTCTAAAAGTGATTAAAAGCCCATTTTTGAGAATCCCACGTCAACATTACATCGTGGCAAAACCCCTTTAAGCCGGACAGAATGTTTTTTAAAATTTCTTACATTTTTTTTTACACTTTAAATTTTTTTTTTACACCATTCACATTTAACTCTCAATAACTTGTAAGATTAATTCTACAGGATATTACGGTCGTGTGGATACCTAATATGTGTAGGGTGTTTTGTGTGTGTAATGTATGCACAATTATTTTTTATTAAATATTTATTTTTTATTTTATTATTTTTACACTTAGTAATGTATTAGCATATTCATATATGCTAATACATTATAATCTGTATCAATTTGACACAGGCAGTGATCAGGGCAGCACACAGTCTGCCTGATCAATGGCTTGTTACACAGACAGTCCTGAGGTTACTCTAGTTCCCCGGGCTCTGTCGGGTCACCGGGTGTCCCAATCATCCGACAGAGCAGGGGAAACCCTTTGACTGCGCTGCGGTGACGAACCGTGGCAATCAAAGGGTTAAAGCACTGGGGAGTGGAGGTTTCTCACATTCTCCCATGCTTGCAGGAGTTGTGCTGGCTGTGTCATTAAGGGGTTAAGTCTGTCCTGCTGATGTTTAAGATGGAAATATCCATTAAAAAAAGGATATATTAAAAAAATACAAGACAATATATATGTTTACTATGTAGTGAACTTTAATCAAAAGCTAACAAAAAAATGTAACCTTAAAAAATACTTACAATTTGATCCTCTCTTCAATGAGAACAGCATAATTTTCACAGTTCTCTTCCTCATCCCAGTCTCTCCATAGGTAATCAAAAAAGAACCTAGAACAAATATAAAATGTACATATTAGCCTAGACTGATGTTAAAAAATGACTAAATGAGTGTTACCATAAACAACATTTATCAACTACCCTCTGAATAGGAGATATATCTGATCAGTGGTGTCTGACTGCTTGAAAGATCACATGACTAAATCTTACTCAGACTGTTTCCGAATCAAGATCTCTGACAGGAGACAGACTGTTTCCAAAATATGTAGGATTAGGACCAGTTATCTATACCGGTGCACTCACGTGGAGTTTGAATGCCATCAGTTGGGGTTATTCACTCCTTATCGTTCATCTATCTACTGCCTTGTAGCTGCTATTCACAGCTGCTGACTATTAGGCGAGTCAGTTGATTAATACCTCTGGGCATCTATCCTATTATGGGGGGTTAAAGTTGCAGATGCAAGGGATTGTCCGGTTCAAATAAAAATTAAATAAGATGCTGTTGCCAAACCAAAAAAAATAAAAGAGCCTATAATTACCTTCTTCTGCTCCTCTGTTAAAGTGGTCTTCTTTTTACCTTCCCTTTGCTTCAGAACAACTGTAGCCGCTGATTGGCTGTAGCGGTGCCTCTTCTTACTTCACCATTCAGAGCAGTTCACTTCTGAACGGTGAGGTAAAGGAAGTGGCACGTAATAGGCTGTAGCAGTGATGTTACGTTTAGAAAAGAAGTTAAGGTAACAATGGGACCCTGCAGAGGAACAAAGCAGCGGAGGAAGGTTAGTATAGGCTTTTCTTTTTTTAACATGGAAATCTTACTATTTAATTTTTATCAGAACCGGACAACCCCTAGGCACATCATATCGCCTCAACACTGTACTACACACACTGTGCTGTAAATATGCACTTTATTACTCACATAGAGGATATTACTTGGCTGTTGTTTATACTTATATGGTGTTGATTGGTTTATTTCTGTAATATATTTGGAATTATTACCTCAGCTATTTACTATCTATGCAACGATACTTGCTGTCTTTTTTGGACCTGTCCACACTGGAAACTTATCAAAGACCTTATATAGAAAACCGGCCAATATTTTGTTTAAAACTTCATAGTACCTTTATTCAACTTTTCATTCGGCTTTAGAGTATATAACATAGCCTTTCCAAGACGTATAAACACTAAAATGGATACTTAGATTTGTTGCGGCAAGCTGCCGTTCAGACTGATTCCATAGTCCATCAAAGACTCACTTGAACCCGAGTAACAGAGAAGATGCCAGGAAACCGGGCTGAGCGCATCCACGCCCGCTATCATAGCCATTGCCACTAGTTAAAATCTTTCAGTACATTGAGATATTTACATGAAAATTTATGTTTTATTGCCTTTTTCGTGATTATGGGTATGTTCACACAGTGTTTTTTGAAGTGTACATTTACTCTTCAAAATCAGCTTCAAAAAACATCTGAAGCCTATTTCAGAAGCGTATTTTGAAAAATCTTATCCCCATTATTTTCCATGTGGATTTTATGAGCGAAAATTGTCTCAAAAATTGACATGTCACTTATTTTTATGGTAGTAATTGCATCCAAAAAACAGCTAACAATCACTCTTGTGAAAAAACGCTTCATGTGAACGACAAAGCATATTTTACATTATAATCTATGAAGGAAGAGTTGAAGCTTCTCTGAGACTGATTTTGGGCCGTTTTCCAACGTAAAATACACTAAAAAACAGTATAAAAATGCTGTGTAAACATGCCCTAATTATGTATGGGATGTACAGATAGCCCATTAACACTGAGCAGGGGGTCACATTACCAAAGGAGAGCATAACAGCACTAGTGTTTTTTGCATTTTTCCAGTTTTAAAACAGATTACTATAGGAACAATTTAAGGAAAAAAAAGAATAAGGTGGTTATTATGTAACATCTGTATGTTTATAGATCCACATTATTAAAATGATTGTTCGATTCAATAAAAATTAAATAATAAGCAACTGGTATCAAATAAAATGAAAAAAGAAACCCTATATCAAGCTTCCTCCTCTCCTCCGTTCCACTGCTGGCTCTCCCCATTCTTCTTTTTACCTTTCATTCTCTTCTGAACGGGATGTCACTGCTGCTGTGGCCCTGTGCCTTTGCTTATATCACCGTTTGGAGCTGTTGACTTCCGAACAGTGATGTAACGTAACGGCACTTGACTACTGAAGACAATCAGCAGTTGCAGCAATGACATCCAATTCGGAAGAGAACAGAAGGAGACCCAGTGCTGGAACAGAGGAGACGCAAAAGGTAGATATAGGCTTTTTCATTTAATTTGTCATCAGCAGTTTATTATTGAATTTTTATTTAAATCAAACAGCCCCTTTACCTGCCTCTGACCTATTTTTCAGTAGCACCTCCCCGTTACACCTTCAGTATCCTACATTCTGCACAGCAATAACCACAGCAGAAGCTACAGGTTACTACATGTGGTTACTTCCCCAGTTTTCTCACAATCAGGGTTTTGTTCAAGCAACAGTTCTAGGAAATATTCCTAGAAATGCATCTCTAGAAACCAGCATTTCTAGTTTTAAAGCTACTAATGTTAAGAGGTATGTTCAAACATATGTAAAACGTCTGAACGATGATACGTATTATACATTGAAATCAATGTAATCACATTTGAAAATTGTTAAATACGTTTTGGGGTCCGTTATTTCAGTACATAAAATGTACCCATAAACATATTTAACAAACGCTGTGTGAACGTACCATAACTGTTTTAAACAATGCATCTGGGTAGAAATAATCTGCAGACATCATATGTCCTAGGGGGAGATACACTTGGAGAATCGCTTGTTGAGAAAGATCTGGGCGTTCTTGTAGATCATAGACTACAGAACAGCAAGCAATGTCAATCAGCTGCCTCTAGGGAAGTAAGATATTGACATGTATTAAAAGAGGCCTGGACTCGCGGGACAAGGATGTAATTCTACTGCTGTACAAAGCATTGGTGCGACCTCACTTGGAATATGCTGTTCAGTTCTGGGCTGGAGCTGGAGAGAGTACAAAGACGAGCAACCAAACTTATAAGGGGAATGGAGCATCTTAGTTCTGAGGAGAGGTTAGTAGATCTTTGAACTTTAGTATTGAAAAAAGACGGCTTTGGGGGGGGGGCGGGACATGATTAATATATATAAATAGTCCCTACAAAAAGTATGGGGAACAATTATTTCAGGTAAAGCCCCCTCAAAAGACAAGGGGACATTCCCTTCAGAGGAGAAGGGCGTTCTTCACTGTAAGAACTGTGAATCTGTGGAGTAGCCGCCTGAGGAGCTGGTCACAGCAGGAACAATAGAGAATTTCAAGAAAGGCTTAGATAACTACCTGAAACTAAAGAATATTAATGCGTATGTAGCTATGTAAAATTCTGGATCCTGGCTGGTGAGGGTTCTGGGGTCAGAGATGGGGTCTCCACTGGAGCAAATTGGTTCTTGCCTTTTGGGTTTCAGGGCATTCACCAGTGGGGAGGCTGGGCTTAAAATCCTTGTCTCCCTCCCTTCAACCACATTTTATCACCCTTGGTTGAACTTGATGGACACGTGTCTTTTTTCAGCCGTACTAACTATGTAACTATATGTAACTATCATGCAAAAGGCTGTACCTTACAGTTTCCAAGGCTTGTGCAATTTCACAGGTTTCGTCATCCTGTCCTTCTGTAGGGTAAATCTCCAGCAGAGGCACACAGTGACCAAGTTGTTCTAGAAAATCATCAATTAACTCTCTTCGCATGTTAGCAATATTAGAAGAAAATGGTTCTGCAATGTGAACTCTGGCTATTAAATAAGAAGATATATTTGGGCGAAGTTTGCAAGTAACCTAAAAACAAATAGAATAAAAATGTACATTTAGCGCAGTCATCTAATTACCATGGTTTTGATAAATGCAACCACCAATGATGTGTTTTTGTCTAGGAAAGTTTTGTTTTGCCAAATATTTCTGCCAATTCCTTGAAAGGGGTTTTACCACGAAGGCATTTCATGCCTGGTTTGTCCTGCTTCAGCTTTCAGTGTGTTCAAAAGGGGGAGTGTATGATTTGTTTGACCTTCTTATCATGTGAACCAGCAGGTTTGACATCACCATGCCTTTCACCACAGTGTGCTCACTCTAGTCAAACAAATATCTGTTTATGTACAGATATGTGAGTAGCTACAATGTAGCTGAGTTGTTACCACTTCTGCCCCCCAGCATAGGAGTCCTATGGGCCGTTCACACGGCACAGTGCAAATACCGGTTGGAAATCCCACATGGCCGCTAACCGCGGAGAAAAGCCCTCCCCCTTCACATAGACATATTCATCTTCCGTCCGAAAACTGGACAGAAGAATGAACATGTTCTATGTTTTTCGGGCCGCCAGCAGTCTGAAAAACCACCAGGCGGAAAACCCGTGCAGTGTTGCCTACTGTGCAGGTTTTCCATAGAGGCCCGAATAAAAAGTTTTCACCCGGCTTGCAGCCGGTTTTGAAGACTGAAAACCGGCTGAAAAAATGGGTGAAAACCCATGCCATGGGAACATGGCCTAAGGATCAAGTCCCTGCAGAAACCAAACATTTAGATTTTTTTTTTCTTAATGCACATACCAGATTGAGATTGTTTTTTTCATTTTATTTATTTGCAATGTTTGACTGATTACTAAGGAGTACAGAGGACAGGAGTAGAATGACAGCACCTGGGGTTGAACACTTGCTCAGCAGTAAGTGTGTGTGATTACTAAACAAGGAAGAGACTGACAGTAACTGTCAGAGAGGGGAGGTGTTGTCTCAGCATGTGCGGCCAGGCCTGAGGAGCTCTCGTCAGTGATTGTATCCCCTGAAGACGATCTCTACACTATGGATCAGTAAGGTTGCAGCTAAAACAAAAATGGCGCAGAATTTTTAATAATTATGAATGGTGAAAATGTTTATTATTTAATTTGAAAGCTTTCCACATAAATTTTGCTTCATGGTAAAACCCCTTTAAGTCTTAGGGTATGTTCACAGGCAGTTTTGGACACTGTTTTTGCAGCATTTCCATGCCGAAAACAGCTTCAAAAAAGCTTTCCAAATGCCCCCAGTTCATTTTCATTGATTCCTATGTAAAACCGTGTTGTGGTTCACATTAGGAGTTTTTGGACGCGTTTTCCACGCTTCATTGGACTCTGTTCTGGACGCTGACAGAGAAGTGTCAAGTCAATTTTTGAAGCATTTCCGATGCTGAAAATCCCCATAGGAATTAATGGGGAGTGTCCAAAGAGTGCCGAAGTCAGCTGTGTGAACATACCCTTAGACTGGGGTTAGTCTGGTAGCTGTGTGTGGACTAAACCACACCCCCTTGTGGCCACCAAAAACAGTATGAGTCTGCTGTTTCACCAGACTCACTCCAGCCTGAGAATTAATCCATATGGATTGGAATTGCATTGGATTTTAACTAAGGAACTTTTACAGCTATAATTCACATCGCTTTAAAGTACAGGCAAGCTGCACATTCTTTCTGTATGGAAATATAATCATACTGGAGACAATCAAATCCGCAGCTCATTCTGTTATGGATTTTGTCACTAATTTTCACAGTGGATTTCACAATTTTTAGTCTAGAAGAGGTGAAATCTTCAGCAAAGAATGCAATCTGCAGCCAGTGATATGTCTAGAGACCAGTGACAGCAATTTTTGGACTGGACTCAGCTGAACTAGTTTCTTTGGGATCAATGGATGCACAAGAGCTGTCTTAACAGCATTTTGGACTTCCAGGCAAAGCAGTGTACTGGGCCTGCCCAAGTACATGACTTTACTCCAGGCCATGCCTCAGACCATGCCTCTAACCACCCTGAAGCACACCCAATCACACTCAGTTTCCTCCAACAAATTTTCATACATACTATAGGCAAAAGAAATGCACTCTGAAATAATTCATATAGTCAGTGTTTATCTGTCTCTTAGCATCGCAGAGCTGCTGGTTTGTTGTGTGTTTGCAAAACAGTGGAGATGCAAGGGTCCATAAAGATGTACTTATATATTTCTGTATTCTATATAATAAATAACTATTAGACATTTTCCTATGTATAATACTTCTAAATGATGGTTATACAGTTACCAACTAACACCACTATACAAAGAACAAATATTTTCACCATGACGCCGATCACTTGGTCCCCTATGGAAAAGATGCCTCCGGACAACTGCCTAGTGTGCCCAGTGAAAAAGACAGCCCTGATCTTACCTTCCACTGGCAGCAAAGGATAAGTTACACAATTAGGCCGTGTTCACACGGCTTATTGAAGACGGAATTGCGAGCCGGATTGCGCTCGCTATTCCGGCTTGATAAGGGGCGGGGGTGGGGCGGGGGCGCGGCCCGCCGACCCCATAGACTTCCATTATCCACGGCGCATATTGCGCCTGGATAATGTGAATGTCAGTTTCTCCCCGCCCGGCGGATTCGCCGAACGGAGAGGAGCGACGGAATCCACTGTTCTCTATGAGAACGGTGGATTACCGTAATTACTGCGACGGATTGGCGCCGTACTGCAGCACAAATCCGGCGCGCAGTACGGCGCCAATCCGCGCCGAAAATAAGCCGTGTGAACGGCCCCTTACACTGTTTGAAACATAAGATGTCATTATAAAACCACTGCCAAAACAAACACACATAAGAACTAAAATTGAAACCTTTTGGCAACTAGAGCTTACCATTGAATATCCATCATGTGATTGTTCTAATATTTGATATCTGTACTATATTCTGCTTACTACCATGTGCATACTGTTCAATATTTTCTATTCATGATTTTTATCTCTGCTGTCTGCATCCAATATGATTCTCACTTTATCATCTTGCGTGTGAAATGCTGTATTTGGTTTTCAACATACTTAAATTGAACTTGCCAGGTGGTTTATGTTGCACTATTTGACAGCAGATTGTGATAGATGGAGAGAAGCAGAGCTTTGTGATATGTAAGTTTACATGATTTAGAGCAGGATTAAAAACAAGGAAAATCCTAATAGGACTCCTTAAAGGGGTTGTCTCACTACATTGATTTGTCCTGTTTTCTTTGTTTCATTTTGAATTCAGGGGCGTGTTTACTGGCTTCTACTAGGCTGCAGTATAAGCCAAATCTGTAGCTATAGCAACCAGTGCTGGCAGCCTATCATGAGAGATTTAACAGGTCTGTAGCTATAGCAACCTGAGGAGCTGATGCAGCCCATACAAGAGGGGGTATCTAGGAATAGGTAGGACACTGTTAATGGACACATATTGCAAAATGACTTGTTTTTGCAAGATCTTTAACATAAAAGCAATCCTTGTAGTGAGACAACCCCTTTATCTTAAAGATATTAGAAAGCATGCTTACCCAACCACATACAGTGGTTGTCAGCTTTCCCTGTTTCAGTGTGTGTATAAATAAAATTAACAATCACTGCATTGTTTTTGTATTTTTCTCTGCTTTTAACCATAAAAACATATATACCACAGAGTTCAGCTTTTCTTCCTCTATCATATCCTGCTCTCAGACAGGTTCCCTTTGACATAAATAAAGCTAAGCATAAGGGCATATTTACACACAGGAGATTTGTTACCTATTCATTTGAACGTAGCTTACAAAAATCCATTTATATAGTCCACAAATATCATCATTCAGATCTATTAAACGAGCATGGGCAACTTTAGGTTCCATGCACATAATGGCTCTGTATAAGAGTATGGAACAATTATATGGAAGTCTGTGGGACTATACTACACCTCCGAATGCAGTCCAGTCCATCATCTGGATCATATGGAACCTGCACTATGTATCGTTGTCATGCAAGTATTCATGCAAATATCTGATTGATCCCATTTGGTGGTACTAGTTTTGAATACCTGATGTACCAATGTTATCTTAGGCACTAATGTATGTGGATTTTGTACTAATGTACTATTCGGTCCTGATGAACCCTCATATCGGTTAGGGGGAAAAGCGTTGACTGGATGTCATTAATTGCTACGTTTAAAACAGAAGATATAGTTTTTGTCCACATATTTGAATATCATTGGAGCCCTTCTGGGATTTTCCAGAGGGAGATTGGATGTAAAGGAGTATCATCTACTTGTTTGGGTATCATATTAATACTTAATGTTTGCCTATTGTGTTTGATTATATCTTGTCAATAGGGATATATAGGGATTGATAGTTAGTTAGTAGGTTCCGGGTGAGGGCACCCTTTTTAGGGCGATTACCCTACATTTTTTGATATTTTGGACTAGGCTATTTAGTGTTTGTAGGGTCTTAGTAGGGCAATGATAGGTTTTATCATGGTTTCAATAAAATAGATTTTTTAACTTTGTATCTAGCTGCTAAGTGACGTTTTTGTGGGATAGTTTGTTTTTTACCTCTGAATGCAGCACAAAATCCAACAGAAAAAAATATGGTATGTTCCATTGGATGCAGTAATACTGCCATATTTTCTCCAAGTGCATTGTCTAGTGCTTGATGCCAAAGGAACATCACGGGTGATGTGTATGATCGGAGTCTGCGCCTGTTTTCAGGCGTATACTGCGCCTCACCGTGCCGAATCCCCTGTCGGACACAGGGATGCGCTGTTAGGCGCAACCTTCGGCACTTTCATATGCGCCTAACATGAAGGGGCGTGCAATGGGCGCGCTGTGGGCGTTCTGCGGCGGGACGCGGCCAATTCAAAAACTCCGAGGCATGCATGATTGCGGGTCGGCAAAGTGAGGCGCATTCCAGCACTTTACAGCTCCGACAGGCAGACCTAGTTTAATGTCGTCTATCTGAGCAGAGGTCGAAGTGGAGCGTGCTAGTCTTGTAATGTGCTATAGTTCTACACTTACAGCAGTACACGCCTCAAAAAAATGATTTGTCAAGAAGAATAAATAATTAAGCAAGAAATTCTGCTTGGAGGAAAACAGGTCCCAGCAAGACCAGTGCTGTGCTGCCTTTTGTTGTATATACTGCATTGCATTAAAGTTCAAAGCATCCCAAATACATCTAAAATTGTTGTTATGGAAAATGTTTAATAAAACATTTGGACAACATCTGCATTGGCTTATGTGATGTTAAATTAGTGTAATTTCCACAGACTTTGGAATACATTTTGTAGTGGATATTTTTTTCTTTGGAGCTAATATATATATTGGCATTAATGTTATTGGAGAAAATGTACTAATACATTAATTTCATTGTTAGATAACTTGGATATGTCTGTTTATTAGTACTTCATTTGAATGACAAATCCATTTTATTCTTCATACTGGGTAATGTATCTCCGACACAAAATCCGTCCTGAATTACATTGCAAATACGTGTCACAAATTGGTCACAAAGTAAATACGACCGTAAATACGTCCGTATTTCCCATTGGTAGCCATTCTAAGCTACTTGTTCCTTATTTTAGGCTCAGATGGTGATGTATTTATGGACTTAAATACGTCCAGAACTAAACCCTGGGAACATAGAAATCCTGCTTGGAGGACCACAGGTCCCAGCAAGACCTGTGCTGTGTTGGCTCTTGCTGTACATACAAAGTATAATAAAAAGTGAAAGAAGAACAAATACATCTTCATTTTTTAGTAAAAAAAAATAGACCAAAATTAACATCTGTACAACATCTGCATTGGCTTATTTAATGTAAAATTAGTTGAATTCTCTCGACGCGCTGATCTTCATACATGTCGCCCCACATGTCTAAGGCGTTATAGGCTTGTGTCAGGCATAAAAATATCAATGGCTTTTGTTTCCATTTGATCCATGACGGATCTGTTCCAATCCACTTTTCCAAATAGCTTATAACAGGATCATCACGTATCAAACAAAATGGTACAGTAGTGCTGCCCTTTTCTGACAGAAAAGAACACATTTTAGAGTGTGTTTACACGGCGTAATTGCAGCACGTACAGTACGCGCCACAATATGCCGGGTGATTTGGGAGTCGCGCTGAGGCAAGTAATTGACATGTCACTTATCTCCCCATGCGTACAATACGATCATATAGTACGAGCGAGGAGAGGAGGCATAATCCATAGTACTCTATGAGACCTATGGATTACTGTAATTATGGGGCGCATTTACCCGCGTATTAAGCGCAGTACGTTGCAAAATACGTGGCGAAATGCGCTCCAAAATAAGCATAAAAATCCATAAAAATCTGTGTTGTACTCCTCATGAGTCAGATTTTCTGAGGTCGCATTTTAAAACCGTTTTTTTCAAAAAACTTAGAGCATGCTCAATCTTCTGCAAGATTTTATTCGGAAAATGTCGGAAAATTGACTATTGAAGTCAATAGGGTGGCATGCCAAAGTTCAGAAAGCTTTGTATGCGGATTTTGGTGCGGATCAGCGTCCAAAAACTCAACAGTGCTCTATGATGCAAAAACGCTTGAAAAACCGAATCCGAAAATCTGACAAAAATTGACAAAAAACACAACAAAAAAAAATAAAACCAAGTTAAAATCCACTGAGTATTTTGCCCTTTGTCGTGTGGATGTATCCCAAGAGTGAACAAAACTTTATTTCACTTTATATTGTATAATTAGAGAAAAAGGGCTACATTTTAAATAAATCTAAAGAGCAGAAAAATACAGAAAAAATACAGTTCTTGACTACAGCAGAGGAAATATACTTTTTCCCCACGGGACAAACTGAGAAGGATAACTTATACTAGTCAAAGCATACAATATCAAAATCATGTTATTAGTTTAGTATACAAAGATTCCTTCCTAGTGCTCTCCACCCATGTTTCCACATGCCCAAAAAGAAAATATGTACCTGCCTAAAAGATTAACTATTTTAGAGCTAGTTCAGTTTGGAAGTGATTTATCTTCTTTGTTGTGTCTATATAGTCACACGCCACAAATTTTTAATGCAAATTCTGCTTTTGTGGTAAATCTCACTTGGGTGAAACAAGTTTTAACATGTACAGTCTTCAACCTTGACACTGATTAGGTTGTTGTGTTGATTTCAGGATGTTTTGATTGAGAAATAAATAAGGAAACATATTCCAATTATTCTGTCAGCCACTTGTCACATTAAGGATGTGTTATATTTTACTAAGGGAAAATTGAAGATACTGCTCCTTGACCTGAGAAAGGAATAGTGCTATATTTTACTGCATTAGATTTTAGAGGACCAGCCATCCATTGACAGTGTTAGGGTATGTTCACACGGCATAAGTGCGGGGTGTATTTCGGTGTGTAATTGTGCTGCAATTCACTACCGTTCAAAGTTTCGGGTCACCCAGATAATTTTGTGCTTTCCCAGATAACTCATACTTTTATTTATCAAATGATTTGCAAAGTGAATAGAAATCTCGTCCAGACATTGACAAGGTTAGAAATAATGATTGTTATTTGAAATAATAATTTTCTACTTCAAAATTTGCTTTCAACAAAGAATGCTCCCTTTGCAGCGATTCCAGCATTGCAGACCTTTGGCATTCTAGCTGTTAATTTGCTGAGGTAATCTGGAGAAATTTGACCCCATGCTTCCAGAAGCCCCTCACAGTTGGATTGGCTTGATGGGCACTTTTTGCGTACCATACGGTCAAGCTGCTCCCACAACAGCTCAATGGGGTTGAGATCTGGTGACTGCGCTGGCCACTCCATTACAGATAGAATACCAGCTGCCTGCTTCTTCCCTAAATAGTTCTTGCATAATTTGGAGGTGGCTTTGGGTCATTGTCCTGTTGCAGGATGAAATTGGCTCCAATCAAGCGCTGTCCACAGGGTATGGCATGGTGTTGCAAAATGGAGTGATAGCCTTCCTTATTCAAAATCCCTTTTACCTTGTACAAATCTCCCACTTTACCAGCACCAAAGCAACCCCAGACCATCACATTACCTCCACCATGCTTGACAGATGGCGTCAGGCGTCTTCCAGCATCTTTTCAGTTGTTCTACGTCTCACAAATGTTCTTCTGTGTGATCCAAACACCACAAACTTCGATTCGTCCATAACACTTTTTTCCAATCTTCCTCTGTCCAGTGTCTGTGTTCTTTAGCCCATATTAATCTTTTCCTTTTATCAGCCAGTCTCAGATATGGCTTTTTCTTTGCCACTCTGCCCTGAAGGCCAGCGTCCCGGAGTCTCCTCTTCACTGTAAGCGTTGACACTGGCGTTTTGCGAGTACTATTTAATGAAGCTGCCAGTTGAGGACCTGTGAGGTATCGATTTCTTAAACTAGAGACTCTAATGTACTTGTCTTGTTGCTCAGTTGTGCAGTGGGGCCTCCCACTTCTCTTTCTACTCTGGTTAGAGCCCGTTTGTACTCTCATATGAAGTGAGTAGTAGACAACGTTGTAGGAAATCTTCAGTTTTTTGGCAAGTTCTCACATGGAAAAGCCTTCATCTCTCAGCACAAGAATATACTGTCGAGTTTCACATGAAAGTTGTCTTTTTCTGGCGATTTTAATCGAACAAACAAATGTAATGCTCCAGATTCTCAACTAGCTCAAAGGACGGTCAGTTTTATAGCTTCTCTAATCAGCAAAACTGTTTTCAGCTGTGCTAACATACTTGCACAAGGGTTTGCAAAATATCCAATAGCTTTCTTATACAGTTAGCAAACACAATGTACCATTAGAACACTGGAGTGAGGCAGGCTGAACTAGATGGACGACTTGTCTTTTTTTAGCCTTACAAACTATGAAACTATGGTTGTTGATATTGTAGATATTGGATTAACAACCAGACGTTTGCAGCTAGAATAGTCATTTACCACATTAAAGGGAACCTGTCACATAGATTATGCCCCCCTTTCTGAGGACAGCACAAGCTAGTGTCAGATTTGCTGTTTCCAGCGCTGTGTCCCTTATCCTGTAAGATGCTGTAGTTTTAGAGCTCATCTTATTCATGAGTAGGTTATAGCCCCGCTCACCAAAGTCTAGCTCGGCCCACTGACAGTTATTCACATGTTTCTACCTATTCAAAGTAAAGGGCCGTTCACACGGCTTATTTGGCCACGGATTAGCGCCGTACTGCGCGCCGGATTTGCGCTGCAGTATGGCGCCAATCCGTCACAGTAATTACGGTAATCCACAGTTCTCATAGAGAACAGTGGATTCCGTCACTCCTCCCCGCTCGGCGAATCCGCCGGGCGGGGAGAAAGTGACATGCACATTATGCAGGCGCAATACGCGCCGTGGATAATGTAAGTATATGGGGCTGCGCCCCCGCTCCGCCCCCTTATTCAAGCCGGAATTGCGAGCGCAATCCGGCTCGCAATTACGGCTTGAATAAGCCGGGTGAACCGGGGTTAATCGGTTTATCTGTTGCGGGGGGGGGGGCTACCCCAGGTGGGCGGGGTTTTTAAAAAAACGACTCTTTAAATTACAATTTTCTGGCTTAAAACTGCAGATTTGAGCATTAAATAATCTAAAACTACAGCATCTTACAGTATAAGGGACACAGCGCTGGAAACAGCAGGCCTGTCACTGGTTTGTGCTGCCCTTAGAATGGGAGGCGTAAACTATGTGACAGGTTCTCTTTAACAATGTATAGAGTGTATTTCTGATTCATTTAATGTTAGCTTCATTGAAAAAAAACTGTGCTTTTCTTTCAAAAATAGGAACATTTCTAAGTGACCCCAAACTTTTGATTGGTAGTGTACATCTGAAATGCGCCCGGCAACTAGGGTAATTCATAGTTCTCATTGACATATAATAAGCGGGGGGTAAACAATTGACATGTCACTTCTTCGCGCCGTTTACGCCCCGGGGGTTGTGTAAGTCAATGGAAACCAGCTGTCAGTGTTTTAGAAAGTATGTACAGGCCAGCACGTACTTCTACAGCACCTGACATATTGTGGCAATAGCCTGTGTGAACATACTCTTACACTACAGGTGAGGGTCACAGTAAAATTCAACCTGAATATCAGCAATTTGATTCAGAACAGCCTTCACTGAATATGGGTTGAATTCATCCCTAAGGCTGTGTCTACACAGCAGTGATAAAATGCCATCCAAAATCCGAGGGCATTTTAAAATTGCTGGATTGCGGTTGTTGACGCAGATCTGCGCTAAAAGCCGCGGTCAGTTTTCAGATTTGCTGTCGGCCTTATACATTGAATGTATGGGAATCCGACAGCAAACCGGCGGAATATGCAGCATGTTTTGGAATCCGGTGGATTTTAAAACCGACCGGAAAAAAATCCGTGCTGTATAGAAAACAGCACAGATTTTTCATTGTGGTCTACACAGCACTTTGTACCGTCGGACTTTCGGCAGATTCTAAATACTGAATTCGTCGAAAATCCGACAAGAATACTGTCCTGTGTAGACATAGCCTAACACTGGGAGCACCATGGTGCACCAAAAAGATTTTATACAAAAAAAATTTTACTTAAAGGGAACCTGTCAGGTGGTTTATGCTGCACTATCCGAGAGCAGTGTGTGATAGAGGGAGAGAAAGCTGAGCTCTGTGATATACAGGTCATTTGGAGCAGAGACAGAGTAAGAGACAGTGGAAGCCCTGCTTACCGCACCCACATAGTGATTGGAAGATTTCCCTCTATCAGTGTGTACAGAGCAAACTGTTAATCACTGATTGTGGGCAGAGTAAGGACATGTCCCCACGGCACAGGTTTATGGCCGGTTTTTCAGACGGCTTGAGGTTTTGCAGAGCATCTGAAAAACCGGGCATAAACGAACACACCGGGCCCCTATGGAAAACCCGTGCAGCAGTCCCCACTGCACGGGTTTTTCCACCCGAAAAACATTGAACATGTTCATTCTTCCGACCGGTTTTCGGACGGAATATGAACATATCAATGGGAAGGGGGAGGGCTTTTCTCCGCTCATCGTGAAGAAAAGCCGTCCTCCAGCGGCCGTGGGGACGGCACTAAAACAGGACAAATACCGGTTGGATAAGTAATACTTTAAAGGGGTGTTATCTTTTCATTAAATGGTCTTCAGAATAAGGGGACAGTGAAAACAAGCAACTTTGCAATTGGATGTCATTAGCAAAGCTGCCTTGTTCTCACAGTGTCCCTTATCTTGTGTTTTTATTTACACTGATATCCAGTGTGGGTCTAATCCCTCCTCCTTCATTTCACTAGCTGAGAGCTCATTTACATTCTGTACAGCCCCTGGGTCGATTCACAGCTGTACAGAATGACTCAGAGTTAGGGGCCGTAGCATTTTTCTGTCTCCACACCTAGCAGAAACAGATGCAGCAGATTGTACAATGAGAAACATGACAGTTTTGTCCCTGTGCCTAACTCTCCTGCATAAACGCAGATCTGTGCCTTCTTAGAAAGCTGTAATACATCTCCAGCTGTGAGAGGATCAGTGCTCAGATTAGATTGAATGCAGCCTGTGGTATGTATACAGCTCTTATAAAATAAGACTGATAGGGAGAGACATAGTGATATGTGGACTCAGAGGGAGGGAAGGGGGGGGGAGTCTCTAGGCCAGCAGTGAAGGGGGGATGATGTCATCCAGCTGGGAGGGGAAGAAACGGCCCTGCATTCACAGAGTTGAGAAGCTAGCTCAGAGCAGTGTGAATGAGCCGAAGTAAGGAAGCGATACATCCCCTTTAACCTTTAATTTTTATTTTTTTTCTCTATCTTTTAATCCGGAATTCTGCTTCAAATCATATAAACCTATATATTACAGAACTCAGCTTCTCTCCCTTTTTGATATCCTGCCCTCAGATAGGGCAGCGAAAATCACCTGATCGGTTCAATTGAAGTACAAATAGAAAAGTAGAAATATGTGGGTACAATACTAACATATCAAATTTACAAACAAAAATGACAAATACATACCTCAACAAGAATTCCAACATACTGTATAGCACCTTCTTCATATTTGTGGAAAAAAAGCTCTGGGTTTGTTTTCCAAACCCCAAGCCATTTATTTTTCTTCTTTAACTTCTCTGACAGGTACCTACATAGTGCTTCATCTACTTCTTCAGCCTAGAAAAATAAAATGAGTAGTCAACAGTAAATATGAATTTACTGTTTTAGAAAGGCCTTACTTGACATGTAATTTATTTAGTTGAAAACAGTAGGATTAAAGGGGTATTCTTACCACATTAATAAGCCTAAAACATGTAAATAAAGGTGAATAAATAATATTACCAATACATTGCTGTCCTGATTTTGCTTCCTTTAAGAGTAAGGGTATGTTCACACGGCCTATTTTGGAGCGCATAAATACGTACTTAGTATGCTTATGGGGCGCTTAATACACGGGGAAATGCGCCCCATAATTACAGTAGTCCATAGCTGTCATAGAGAACTATGGATTACGCCTCCTCTCCCCGCTCGTACAATACAATTGTATTGTACGCACGGGGAGATAAGTGACATGTAAATTACTTGCGGAGATTACGCGCCGCGAGTAATGCATGTCTATGGGGTCGGCAAGCTGCCGGCCCCCCGCGCCTCGGGAGTGCGCGCTGATCAGCACGAGCTCCCGAAAGACACGTTGTACTGTGGAGCGTACTGTACGCGCCGCAGTACGTCATGTGAACATACCCTTAGAGTCGTGTTTTTTACTGCTTTCTCAACAGGTTCCCGGCCACCTCTCTCTGCTCTAACAGCCCCGGCCGGGATGGTGATGTCACATCTTGCGGTGTCTTATCAGGAGCTTGTTTATTTATGTTTTTTTTTGCTGACAATCTTTAGAGCTACGTTGCCTTCTGCCCTGCTGTTTAAACCCTTCCATCACCAATGTCCCTCTAAGGCCTCGTTCACACGGCTTATTTGGGCGCGGATTGAAGCCGTACTGCGCGCTGTATTTGCGCTGCAGTACGGCTCCAACCCGTCCCAGTCATTACGGTAATCCACAGTTCTCATAGAGAACTGTGGATTCCGTCGCTCCCTGCTCGGCGAATCCACCGCGGGGGGAGAAAGTGACATGCACATTATTTACGGCGCGTACGCGCCGTAGATGATGCAATGTCTATGGGGCCGGCGGGCAGCTTCCCCACCGCGCCCCCGGCCCCGCCCCTTATTCAAGCCATATTGCGGGCGGGATCCGTCCCGCAATTACGGCTTGAATAAGCCGTGTGAACCGGGCCTAACAGGCTCAGCTAGGAAAAGCAGCTACAATGTCAGTCACTGCTGTAGAACCCTCCACAGCCTGAACAGGAAGTGGAACCCTGAAGCTAACTGTGAAAAAAAGGCTCTGGTGAAACATCCCATTAAGCTTTTGGAGTTATAGGCTATATATTGTCCCAAAGTGTTAATGACCTGTATGATCATGTGACAGATTAAGGTGTCCATACACAGGGCAAAACTGTCCAAGCCTGATGATTTTGGTAGGGCTCGCCAAATAACTAATGTTTATGAGGACAGAAGGAGTAGCCATCAACCAAATGAGCATATGGTCTACAGCTATTTATAGCCTTTATAGCTTGCTAGGAGCCTTCTGCATTATTAAAGGGGTTTTCTCACTATGAAGATTAGCTTTCAGCTTGAAGGGACTGTTAGATGAAGACTTTCTCTAAATACATTGGTCAACAGATTTTACTTTAGTTATGAGATAAGAGCGTTTTATGTGCTTGAGTGCACACAGGTTTCTATGGTAACCTGCATCCCAGTCCATAACACTGTATTTGACAAGCTGATAGAGCAGAGATTGACATCACCCTAAGGACAGACTGATGGGACTGAGCTCTGGAGAAAACCTAAATATATCTAACAAGATTAGCTTCTGTGTACAGATAAAGGCGTTATATTCAGTCCTCACAGCACATGTACCTTGTGTTTAATGAAGGTAACAATCTCTACCAACATAACCGCTCAACTAAAAACTAAATATGCTAATCACTGTTATAGAACCACCCACAGCCTGAGGAGACAAAGTGAGTGGAAAGCTGCCTGTGACTCAGAGAAACAAGCAAGTGAGAGAACCTGTTGAAGATGAAACCTATTTTGCAACATTTGTTACAACTGATTTAACTGCATAACATCTTAGGGGCCGTTCACAACGGCTTACCCCCGCTGGATTTCCGCCGTATTAGCGCCTCGCCGGAATAGCGGGACGCCCAAACGGCGGAACCGTCCCACCCCCATAAGAAATAATTCCCCCCCCCCCCCCCCCCCCCCCCCCCCCCCCCCCCCCCCCCCCCCCCCAGTTTCTATAGAGAACTATGGATTTCGTCTCACCTATCTGCTTTGCGAATCCGCCGGGCGGGGAGAAAGTGACATGCACATTATCCCAGCGGGATACGCGCCATGGACAATGCATGTCTATGGGGCCAGCGAGCTACCGGCCCCCCGCCCCCGCTGCTCGGATGTCAGCATAATTGCGGGGCGAAATCCGTCCCCGCAATTACGTTGGCAATAAGCCGTGTGAACCGGGCCTTAGGGCATGTCCCCACGACACGGGTTTTCGGCTGGTTTGCAGACCATCTGAAAAACCGGACGAAAATGAGCACAATGGGACTCTATAGAAAACCCATGCAGCAGTCCCCACTGCACGGGATTTCCGCCCGAGGGACGCCCTAATAAGGTTGAACATGCACATTCTTCTGTCTGGTTTTCGGAAGGAATATGTACATGTGAATGTGAAGGGAGAGGGCTTTTTTCCGCTCATCATGGAGAAAAGCCGCCCCCCCGCGACCGTGGGGACGGCACACAAACCGGATAAATACCGGTCGGATAAACCGACGGTTTATAGCTCACTATGAGCCAGTTTCATAGAAAAGAGAGATGGCTGCTCTTGTGCAGGTCTCCCTTTCTCATGTATTAAGAAATTCCAAATACAGCCGAGAACACTCACTCGATTATATTCGGATCCCCATAGAAATAAATGGCAAGATATACAAGAGCAGCCATCTTTTCTTTGCGGCTGGCTCATAACGAGCTACGAGCTGAGGCATTAGGAACTGAGAACACCCATTTAAAGAGGTTGTCCAACTCTCCTCTGCCAAATAAAAAGTTAAAAAAGAGTCCCAAATTTTGTAACCTATAGAAAACAACTTCCTAATCCCTCCAAACTCCAGCAGTGACGCTGTGGGGGTCACCACGCTGTCTGTAGACAGCCGGTGGGCATGTCACTGGTGCAGCCAATCTGTGACCTCAGAAGTCATTTGCTGTTCACATTCTAAGTGTTGAAGTCAATGGAACGACGCTGCACCACTGAGGCCACCGGTTGGCTGAAGCAGTCACATGCCAACCGATACTAAAGGCCGTGTTCACACGGCTTATTCCCGACGGATTTGTGCGCCGTATTGAGCGCACAAATCTGCCGTGAATAAGTGGACGGGGACGGGGGGCGGAGCGCGGCGGGGCGCCACTCCCGGCCCCTAGACAATGCAAATTTTTTACGGCGTCCGCGCCGTAAATAGATGCAGTCACTTTCCCCCCTCGGCGGATTTGCCGAGCGGGGAGGAGGGATCCACTGTCGCTAATGAAACTGTGGATTACGTAATGACGGGACGGGTTGGTGCCTGTATTGAAGCGCAAATCCGGCGCGGAGTACTTGCCAACCGTGTCGAAATAGCGGTGAACGGGCCAATATCACCAAAGAGACGGTCTCGGCTTTCCCCTGCATTACTGGGGGGTGTAAAAAGCGGAGCACATTTTTTTGGTTATAAAATACTAGGGGAGTTTCATTCACTGTGTAAACTACTCCGCCTTTCTAGGGGCGCCAATAGATTTGTGGTAAAATGATCAGTACTCCACTCCACTGACATAAAGGGATCTCATGACGCCACATGATACCAGGGTATGTTGGGAGTGGTAGTTGTGAAACATTTAGAGAGCTGTAGATTGCAGACCGTTGTCTGAGGGAATGGTAGACGGAAGTTTTATACACAGGGCTGTCAGGGGATGATGGGAATTGTAGTTGTGAAATATTTAGAGAGTTGTGGGCTGCAGATCACTGTGCGAGGGAGGTAGCCTGCATTGTACACAGCCTGCCAGGGGATGATTGGAGTGATAGTTGTTAGACATTTGGCGAGCTTTAGGCTGCAGATCACTATGTGAAGAGGCCTGCATTGTACACAGACTGTAAGAGGATGATGGGAGTGGTAGTTGTTAGTTATTTGGAGAGCTGCGGGTTGAGGACCATTGTGTAAGGGAGGAAGCCTGCACTGTACATAGCCTGCCAGGGGATGATGGGAGTGATAGTTGTTAGACACTTAGAGAGCTGTGGGCTGCAGATCACTGTGTGAGGAAGGTAGCCTGCATTGTACACAGCCTGCCAGGGGATGATGGGAGTGGTAGTTGTTAGACACTTGGAAAGCTGTGGGCTGCAGATCACTGTGTGAGGAAGGTAGCCTGCATTGTACACAGCCTGCCAGGGGATGATGGGAGTGGTAGTTGTGAAACACTTGTGGAGCTGTGGGTTTGGGATCATTGTGTGAGGGAGGTAGCTTGCATTATACACAGGCTGTCAGGGGATGATGGGAGTTGCAGTTAGGTATTTGGAGAGCTGCGGGTTGAGGACTATTGTGTGAGGGAGGAGGCCTGCACTGTACACAAGCTGTCAGAGGATGATGGGGGTGGTAGTTGTGACACACTGGAAGAGCAGCAGGTTGAGGACCATTGTGTGAGGGAGGTGGCCTGCAGTGTACACACGCTGTCAGAGTATGATGGGAGTGGTAGTTGTTAGGTATTTGGAGAGCTGCATGTTGAGGACCATTGTGTGAGGGAGGTAGTCTGCATTGTACACAGCCTGCCAGGGGATGATGGGAGTGGTAGTTGTTAGGTATTTGGAGAGCTGCATGTTGAGGACCATTGTGTGAGGGAGGAGGCCTGCACTGTACACAGGCTGTCAGAGGATGATGGGAGTGGTAGTTGTGAAACACTTGACGAGCTGCGGGTATCGGAACAATGGGTGAGGGAGGTTGCATGCATTGTACACACAATGCCAGGGGATGATGGGAGTGGGAGTTGTTAGGTATTTGAAGAGCTGCAGGTTGAGGACCATTGTGTGAGGGAGGAGGCCTGCATTGTACACAGCCTGTCAGAGGATGATGGGAGTGATAGTTGTGAGACACTTGGAGAGCTGTGGGCTGCAGATCACTGTGTGATGGAGGCAGCCTGCATTGCACACAGGGCTCAGGGCACCTTGCAGTGGCGCAGGATCTGGTCGCAGTACAGGGAGATCCTCTCCTGAGTAGACAGCTTCACCCCAGACACGTAGATGGGCGGCAGCGGCTGAGCCTGGACTGCAGCTCCGAACAGCAGCTCCTCCGCCTCCCAGTCGTCGTCCACGGTGTCCAGGCTCGGCGGCAGCTGGAGCTTGCGGCAGCCCCGACGTGTGCCGGCTATCTTCAGGTTCCTGGGTGACGCATACACCGGGCGCAGTGTGGGGCTGCCGTCCGACCCCAGCGGGGAGAACGGATACTTGAAGGGGCTTAGATTATTGGGCTTGGGTATTTTGGGGCGGGCGGAGGGTATTAGAAGCGCGTTGTCTCCGCGTTTACTCCCCAGCTCCGCGTACAACTCAGCAGAGGCCATGGATAATCAAGCCCACCCCCCGTCCGCCCCCGCCCCCAGCTGTGAGGAACGAGAAATAACGGTCTCGCTCGTGCTTCCCGCCTAAACTGGCGCAGCCAATCAGAGGTCAGCATCTGGTCACGTGTAAAACCCGGCGTGGTCGCGTCACGTGATCTCCTGTTCTCTGCGCCTCGTGGATCCTCGGTTGTTGTACTACTCAGAGAATGATAGATATTGTAGTGTATAACAGCAGGGGTACTATAAGGGGATTGCAGGGAAAAACACAGGGGACTACAAGGCAGGGTGGAGGGGGTTTTTAGTTTAACACGGGGGTACTATAGGGGATTGAGTGTAAACCCAGGGGGACACAAGGGGCAGGATGGGGGGGATTATAAAAAAGCGGGGGACTACAATGGGAGGCTGGAGGGGGTTGTATATATAACAGCAGGGGACTACAAGGTGCAGGCTGGAGAGGATTGTAGTATATCACACCTGGGGGCCTACACGGTGCAGGCTGGAGGGGGATTGTAGTATATAACACAGGGGGGGGGCCCCCAAAGGGGCAGGGTGGAGGGGATTTTATTAAAAAACAGCGTGGACTACAAGGTGCAGGCGGGGATTGTAGTGTATAACAGCAGGGGGACTACAAGGTGCAGGGTTTTAGGATTGAGTAAAACAGCAGGGGACTCAAGGGGCAGCTGAGGGGAGTAGTGTATAACAGCAAGGGGCTAAAGGTGCAGGCTGGAGGGGGTTTTAAATTTTAACAGCAGGGGGGGACAAGGGGCAGGGGGAGGGGATGTATGTATAACAGCAGGGGGGTAAATGATAAGGGGGTGGTAGTTTAAACAGCAGGGGGCTAAAAGGGGCAGGGTTTGGGGGGATTGTAGTTAAAACAGGGGGGGTACAAGGGCAGCGAGGGGATTGATGTATAACAGCAGGGGGCTCAAAGGGGCAGGGGAGGGGATTTTATTAAACAGCAGGGGGATAAAGGGGCAGGCTGAGGGGGGTTGTGTGTAAAACACAGGGGGACTACAAGTGCGGCTGGGGGGGATTGTAGTTTTTAAAAACCCGGGGACACAAGGTTTTCAGGGTGGAGGGGGATTTGTATGTAAACACAGGGGGGCTAAAGGTGCAGCGGGGGGATTGTAGTGTATAAAACAGGGGACCAAGGTGGGAAAGGCTGGGGGGGATTGTATTATAACCCCAAAATAAAGGGGGAGTTAAAAGAGGGGTGGCAGGCTGAGGTGGATTGTAGGTATAACAGAGGGGGGTCAAGGTGCAGCTAGGGGATTGTAGTGTATAACACAGGGGGGCTCAAAGGGCAGAGGGGGGGAATGTAAATTTTAAAAACAGGGGGGCTACAAGATGCAGGCGGGGGGAAATTTAGATTAAAAAAGCGGGGACCAAGGGGCAGGCGAGGGGGTTTTAGTGATAACAGCAGGGGAAAAAATGCAGGGGAGGGGGATTTTTGTTATAACAGCAGGGGGACTCAAGGGCAGGCGGGGGATTGTAGTATATAACAGCAGGGGGACTATAAGGTGCAGGCTAGAGGGGGATTGTAGTGTTAACACAGGGGGGGCCCCAAGGGGCAGGCTGAGGGGATTGTAAATTTAAGCAAGGGGATACAGGCAGGTGGGGGGGGATTGTATGTAAATTAAGAAGGGGGATACAAGGTGCAGCTTGAGGGATTGTAGTATTTAACAGCAGGGGGACTACAGGTGCAGGCTGGAGGGGATTGTAGTGTATAACAGCAGGGGGACTAAGGTGCAGGCTAGAGGGGGATTGTAGTGTATAACAGCAGGGGGACTACAAGGTGCAGGCTGGAGGGGGATTGTAGTATATAACAGCAGGGGGACTACAAGGTGCAGGCTGGAGGGGTATTGTAGTGTATAACAGCAGTGGGCTGCAGGCTGGAGGGGGATTGTAGCGTATAACAGCAGGGGGCTGCAGGCTGGAGGGGGATTGTAGTATATAACAGCAGGGGGACTACAAGGTGCAGGCTGGAGGGGGATTGTAGTGTATAACAGCAGGGGGACTACAAGGTGCAGGCTGGAGGGGGATTGTAGTGTATAACAGCAGGGGGACTACAAGGTGCAGGCTGGAGGGGATTGTAGTGTATAACAGCAGTGGGACTACAAGGTTCAGGCTGGAGATAGAGGGGAAATGTTAATTGTACTGGGCTTTCACTGTACTCTCCAGCACGCTGCATAGTAAAATCCACAAACACCCTGCTTGTACTGAAAATCACAGTACATGGTCAGATCCTTCACATGATGCAACCGGCAACGACCCACCCTATCGGCTATTTTGATAAGGTGTCTTGCAGGGCACATCAGAGCCGTATGTTGGGGAATCCACTGACGTGTAGCTCCAAAACTTACTTATGATGAATGCCATTCACAGGCATCGCTCATATATTGGCATGAAGAAAAGAACCTTATATCTTATCATTTTAGCTACATCTTGCTGTTTGGTATACCGAGGCTCCCTGGTCTATTCTGTCCAGCAAATCCCAATGTATAGTTTACAGAAGCCTAAATGACACTGATGTCTGGTAATGGGGGTCTGTGGCTAAACGCACCGTATATACAAGGCTTTCCTGTAAAGGAAGAAGGAAAAGAAGGGCTCAATTCTGGCTTTACTAGCAGAGGGATACAGTGAGCGTCATGTTGCCTCCATCCTTAAAATTTTGAAGACTGCAGTCCATTACAACAGGATCAAGCAGCATATATTGGGGACAAAAAAGCTACAGACCGTCAGAGGGCGAAAGCGACTCTCCAATGACCGGGTATCGAAACAAATGCAAATGGTCCTATCTCCAACTACACTTCTCCACATATGCCATACCAGACATAACTGAGGAAGGCCATTTGGCCGAAATATTTGAAAAGTCTGGATTACCTCGATTATCTCTATGCTTATTATTGATACCCTATTGGAGATATATTTACTCTTGTTCAAATATATATCGTCTTGATTTAAAAGGTGTGCTAAGGTATTTGTTTCTATACAAGATTGCACAGGATTGGTTATCCTTCCTTAAGCACCCTACTATTTACCTGAACCTTCCACACAAGGTGTGCGGCATCCTTCCTACTACTACTGATCTCCAATGACCGGGTTGACGGTCATCTTATTCGAATGTCACTCAGCAACCACAGGATGACATCAAGTGACCTAGAAAATGAAAGGCAAATGGCAGCTGGGGTGAAGTGCACGGCAAGAACAGTTCATAACAGGCTCCTAGAAGCAGGGCTCAAATCGTGTCACGCTAGAAAAAAGCCTTTCATCAATGAGAAGCAAAGGAGAGCCAGGCTGAAGTTTGCCAAAGACCATAAGGATTGGACCATAGAGGACTGGAGTAAAGCAATCTTCTCTGATGAGTCTAATTTTCAGCTTTGCCCAACACCAGGTCGGCTAATGGTTAGACGGAGACCTGGAGAGATGTACAAGCCACAGTGTCTTGCACCCACTGTGAAATTTGGGGGAGGATGTGTGATGATCTGGGGATGCTTCAGCAAGGCTGGAATTAGGCAGGTTAATCTTTGCGAAGGACGCATGAATCAAACTTGGAAAAACACTTGCTTCCTTCTACTCAGGCAATGTTCCCCAACTCTGAGGACTGGTTTTTCCAGCAGGACAATGTGCCATGCCACACAGCAAGGTCAATCAATGTGTGGATAAAGGAGCACCACATCAAAGACCCTGCATGGCCAGCCCAATCTCCAGACCTGTACCCCATTGAAAACCTCTGGAATGTAATCAAGAGGAAGATGGATAGTCGCAAGACATCAAACAAAAAAGAACTGTTTACCTGTATGTGCCAGGAGTGGCATAAGGTCATCCAAAAGCAGTGTGAAAGACTGGTGGAAAGCAGCCAAGACGCACGAAAGCTGTGACTAAAAAATAATGGTTATTCCCACCAAATATTGATTTCTGAATCTCCTGACTTAAAAAAATAGTCTTATTGTTTTTAAATAAATATGAACTTGTTTTCTTTGCATTATTTGAGGGCTGACAAACGCTGCTTCTTTTTTATTATTTTGAAGATTTCTCATTTACTGTAAAAAAAATACACTTTTTTGCTTTGAATCTCGAGACTGTTGTCAGTATTTATAAAAATAAAATAACATGTACTTTTTCTAAAAATATACCATTGAAGAGAAATATCAGAGAAACTGACAATTTTGCAGTGGTCTCTTAATTTTTTTCAGAGCTGTAGAGTTATATGATATAGAAGAGAAGCTGAGCTCTGTGATATATAGGGTTATATGATAGAGGAGAGAAGCTGAGCTCTGTGATATATAGGGTTATATGATAGAGAAGAGAAGCTGAGCTCTGTGATATATATAGGGTTATATGATAGAGGAGAGAAGCTGAGCTCTGTGATATATATTTTTTATATGATAGTGGAGAGATGCTGAGCTCTGTGATATATAGAGTTATATAATAGTGGAGAGAAGCTGAGCTCTGTGATATATAGGGTTATATGATAGAGGAGAGGAGCTGAGCTCTGTGATATATAGGGTTATTGATAGAGAGAGAAGCTGAGCTCTGTGAATATAGGGTTATATGATAGAGGAGAGAAGCTGAGCTCTGTGATATTATAGGGTTATATGATAGGGGAAGAGAAGCTGAGATCTGTGATATATAGGGTTATATGATAGAGGAGAGGAGCTGAGCTCTTTTGATATATAAGGGTTATATGATAGAGGAGAGAAGCTGAGCTCTGTGATATATAGGGTTATATGATAGAGGAGAGAAGCTGAGCTCTGTGATATATAGGGTTATATGATAGAGGAGAGGAGCTGAGCTCTGTGATATTTAGGGTTATATGATAGAGGAGAGAAGCTGAGCTCTGTGATATATAGGGTTATATGATAGAGAAGAGAAGCTGAGCTCTGTGATATAAAGGGTTATATGTTAGATGAGAGAAGCTGAGCTCTGTGGTATATATAGGGTTATATGTTTAGAGGAGAGAAGCTGAGATTTGTGATACATAGGGTTATATGATAGAGGGTAAGTTTCTGTGATATATAGGGTATATGATACAGGAGAGTGAATGACTCGTAAAATTTATAGGGTTTTATATAAGGGGGGGGACAGCTTGTGATAAAAGGGGTTATTTTAAAAGGGGGGAAGGAACTGAGCTCTGTGATATATAGGGTTATATGTTGAGGAGAGAAGTGAGCTCTGGACTATAGGGTTATATGATAAAGAAGAGAAGCGAGCTCTGTGTAAAAAGGGTTATATTTTTTAGATGGAGAACTGACTCTGTGGTAATAGGAAAAATGTTAGAGGAGAGAACTGACTTTTTGGGGATATAAGGTTATTTTTTTGGGGTGATTTCTGAGCAAAAAGGAACGAGTGAAAAGTCCTGCTTACTTTACCCACACAATGAGTGACAACCTTTCTTGTATCAATATGTGTACGAAGTAAATTGCGAATCACCGTCTGTGAGTGGGATAAGCAAGATTTTCAGTTTCACTTTTAAGATTTTCTATGTTTACTTAGAAATTCAGTATCAAATTAGATAACCCTATATATCACAGAGTTCAGCTTCCCTCCTTCTATCACATCCTACTCTCAGATAGTGCAGCATAAACCACCTGACAGGTTCCTTTTAAATATGAGGTTCCTATAGTTTTGAGCCTCAAACATACACTACTCACAAATGTTAGGGATATTTGGCTTTTGGTTGAAATTTTAGGAGCAACATAAAATTTGTTGAAATTTTTTAAAAATGAACTGAATAAGACCATCTCCTAACTTTACAATGCTCATGTCCAACTGTTCAATGTTTCAGTATTTTTGCACAACTTGCTGATCTCTAACAAAAAGCTTAAAGAGGTTGTCTCACTCCTTCAATTCATCTTACCTCAGTCCTATTTTCTCTGTTTAATTTTTTAATACAAGGGTGTGTTTACTGGCTTCTACTGGCCTGCAGTGACGAGCGGATGAGGACACTAGTTCTGTAGCTATAGCGACCAGCACTGACAGCCTATCAGGAGAGTTCAAACAGGTCTGTAGCTATAGTGACCAGTGCTGGCAGCCTATCAGGAGAGAACAAACAGACCTGTAGCTATAGCGACCTGAGGAGCTAATGCATCCCAAACAAGAGGAGATATCTAGGAATAGGTAGGATACTGTTAATGGACACATATTACAAAGTGACTTGTTTTTGCAAGAGTTTTAACATAAAAAGCAATCCCTGTAGTGAGACAACCCCTTAAATGGCAAATTCACAACAGTTTTTTGATCCCTGAATCGCCCAATAAAATTAGATGAACAATTTGAAGTGGGATTTAAACAGTCCTCCTCATCATGCTGTTCACATTTTGACATTATGAGACCAAGACAACACCTTACAATTGATCAACAGTACCTTTCCATTGCAAGTCTTCAAGCAGGATTCTCTCAGACAGAAGTGGCCATTGAGCTTAGAGTGTCACAAACTGTCATCCACAGGTTGTATCAGAGATACAGAGAGACTGGAAGAGTCACAGAAAGGCAAAGAAGTGGAGGTCCTTTGGCTCCATCACACTCTGATGACCGCTTCATTGTAAACAATGCCCTGTGGAACCAAATAATGAATGTCACACAACTCCAGGCATGTTTAAGGGAGATGAGAGGCAACCAATGGTCACATCAAACTATTCGGAAACGTCTACATCAGTGTGGTCTGTGTGCGGGATGACCTTACTCCACTACTAGGCATAGGAATCAGTTTCTTGCATGGCCAAGGAAGCATCTATGCTGGGCGAGAGACCAGTGGTCTTCATTGCTGTTCAGTGATGAAAGTCAATTTACTCTGGGCAGAAATGATGGCCGACAATGAAGTTGGAGATGTCAAGGAGAGCGCTTTGCATCAGCCACTGTTGTCAGTGTGGGTAAGGCGTGTCTAGTCAATACAGAACTGCCCTACACTTTGTGAATGGTACAATGACAGCCTCTACTTCTGGAATAACATCATTATTTCAGTCATTGTGCCTCTGCATGAACAGCACAGGGCTAATTTCATCTTCATGGATGACAATGTTCCAGCTCATCGAAGTTGCATCATTAGGGAACGGCTGTTAGAGACTGGGGAACCTCAAATGGAGTGACCTGCTCTTTCTCCATAGCTGAACTCCCTAGAGAACCGGTGGGATCAGCTGAGTCTCCATGTAGAAGCTCAAGACTCTGTACCCCTGAACCTCAATGGCCTGAGGGACGCCCTTCAAGAAGCGTGGGATGCCTCAGCAGTCAGTAACTTGACTTGTGAGCAGCACGAGACGTCGCTGTTAAGCTGTAATTGATGTTCAAGGCCACATGACACATTATTAAGTCAATGACATTGTTGGCTTTTGTTTCATTAAATGATTTGAGATGAAAAAATTAACATTGCATGCTGTTACTTAAATGGCCAACTTTCAGAATAAAATATCACTGTAGCGTGTAATTTTTAGGTTTTCTATAAATTTCACCCAAAAGCCAAATATCCCTAACTTTATGCGAGTACTGTAGATGTGAACATATCATGCCAGCCTACAGTGTCGGACTGGGATCCACCAATGGAGTTCATTCTTGGAGGCCACTCTGCAGCTACTGCACATACAGTACATGACTCTTGCTTTCTAAGGATGTCAGGAACAAGATCATAGACCTGCACAAACCTGGAATGGACTGTAAAACCATAACTAAGACGCTGGGTGAGAAGGAGACAACTGTTGGTGCAATAGTAAGAAAACTGAAGAAATACAAAATGACGGTCAATCGACATTGATCTGGGGCCCCATGCAAAATCTCACCAAAAGGGGTAACTTTGATCATGAGGAAGGTGAGAGGTCAGCCTAAAACTACACGGGGGGACCTTGTTAATGACTTCAAGGCAGCTGGGAGCACAGTCACCAAGACAACCATTGGTAACACATTACGCCTGTCATGGTCCGTGCCGCGTTCCTGTCCTTTGCCACGGCCTTTGCTGACGCCGTGTGCGATCCTGGCGCCACTGCTTGCCCGCCTGCGGTTGCTGTGTGGCTTTTCCCGTGCTGGCCATGCTGCTCCTCCATCTTGGCTGCTGCCCTATTTCCCTATCTCTCTCTAGAGGGCGGCGGCCACATCATGCACTCATTTATACCAACAGTGTGCAGCGGGGTTGGACTTCTCTTACATATTGTTTTGGATCGGGGAGTTCAATACGTCTCGAGATTTTGGCGAGGCCTCTGTTCTCTACTACAAGTGGAACTGGATTTCTCTTTTCCCCGTACCCACCCAATCAAATGGGCAAGTGGAGAGAGTGAACCAAATCTTGGGTACCTATCTACGCCATTTCGTATCCGCAAGACAAGATGATTGGTCCAGTCTATTGCCTTGGGCGGAGTTTTCTTTATAATTCTCGGGGACCGAATTTCGGGGCTCCCCCCTTTTTATGCTTCAGGGCATCCAGCCATTGTTTGCCCTAGTCCCTGCGGTGGGTAAGGGCGTTTCTCCCTTTTGAAAGCCGAAATTTCCTGTAGGCCCGGCCCATTGGCCCAAAAGGAAAAAAAGAAGCCCCCCTTTTTTGTCCGGGGATAAGGTTTCTTCGGGTTTGTCCGTTTAAACCCACACAAGGGGTCCCCGCCGCCCTTTAATTTTAAGGCTTTACCGGGGACAATCCCTCCCCCCAACTTGCGCACCAAAACTCCTTCCTTTCCCCCTGTAAAAAACCGGTCATCCAAAAACCGGTTCTCTCGATCTTGGTTCCCCCGCTCCGGGCTGACCCCCCCCCAAATGTTTTCCGTCAAAGAAATTTTGGCCATGAAGACGGTTGTCGGGAGCCGATTTTTTTTTGGGTAGACTGGAAGGGGTTTGGGCCGGAGGAAAGGTCATGGGAGCCGGAGGAGAACCTCCTGGCTCGGGTCATTTTGTCTAAATTTATGCCGGCCAGAAAGAGGGGGAGGCCAAAGGGGGGGTACTGTTACGGGTGTCCCTGCAACCTCCGTGTTGGGTCGCAGGCACACCCGCACCTCCGCAGCGTCCCCAGTTGCGGCCGGCGCCGCAGCTCTGATGTCCACTTACCTCACCACGCTCCTGTTCTCCTCCCGGCGCGCGCTCCTGCTGCCGGATGGGTGCGCGCTTGCCCCCTAGGGCGTGCGCGCGGTACTCCAGGCAAATTTAAAGGGTCAGCGCGCCGCTGACCCTATTTAAGCCCTGCCTCTTCCGTAGCACCCTGCCGAATCGATAGTGCCCTGTGCCTTGAGAGGAAGCGTTCCCGAGTATCTTGTTTATATACTGTGTACCGTACCTACTGCCTCCGTCCCTTGACCTTGAACCATTGCCGCTTGTCCCCGACTACGAACCATTGCCGCCTGTCCTGACCATCTGCCTGACCCCTACTACGAGCCTGCTTCACAATTCTGTACCGCACAACACCTCGGCTGCCATCACAAGCAAGTCACGTCAGGGGTAGCGACCTGGTAGCAATCCGCCGCAGCAAGTCCATTCCGCTTTGCGTCGGGCTCTGGTGAAAACCGGACCTACTTAGACTCCGCTCCCTGGCGTGGCTTACACCATCACTTGTGGTGGTCCAGAGGATCCACTTCCACTGACCGTTACAACGCCGTAATGGTTTAAAATCCTGCAGTGCCCGCAAGGTCCACCTGCCCAAGAAGGCACATGTGGAGGCCTGTCTGAAGTTTGCCAGTGAACACTTGGATGATTCTGTGAGTGATTGGGAGAAGGTGCTGTGGTCAGATGAGACAAAATTGAGCTCTTTGGCATTAACTCAATTCGCCGTGTTTGGAGGAAGAGAAATGCTGCCTGTGACCCAAAGAACACCGTCCCCACTGTCAAGCATGGAGGTGGAAACATTATGTTTTGGGGGTGTTTCTCTGCTAAGGGCACAGGACTACTTCACCGCATCAATGGAGAATGGATGGAGCCATGTACCGTAAAATCTGAGTAACAACCTCCTTCCCTCTGCCAGGACATTAAAAATAGGTCGCGGCTGGGTCTTTCAGCAAGACAATGACCCAAAACAGACAGCCAAGGCAACAAAGGAGTGACTCAAAAAGAAGCATAGTAAGGTCATGGAGTGGCCTAGCCAGTCTTCAGATCTTAATCCCATAGAAAATTTATGGAGGGAGGTGAAGCTCTGATTTGCAAAGCGACAGCCACAAAAAATTAACGATTTATAAATCATGTGCAAAGAGGAGTGGACCAAAATTCCTCCTGACGTGCGCAAATCTCATCATCAACTACAAAAAACGTCTGACTGCTGTGCTTGCCAACAAGGGTTTTTCCACCAAGTATTAAGTCTTAAGTCAGAGGGATCAAATACTTATTTCTCACTGCAAAATGCAAATAAATTTATATAATTTATACAATGTGATTTTCTGGATTTTTATTTTGGATGTTCTATCTCTCAAGGTTAAAATTAACCTACCCTTAAAATTATAGACTGTTCATGTCTTTGTCAGTGGTCAAACTTACACAATCAGCAAGGGGTCAGATAATTATTTCCTTCACTGTAAATGCCTGATAGGAGTGGGTCCCTACCTTAGGAACGTGCCCACAAAAATGTACAATTCAGAACAGAGAGTCTCGTGTGCTTGCACACAACTCTACGTCCTCTATCGGAGTTCAGAATACAGGGGAGCGTTGTTTTCAGCTGTGCTCAGAACTCCCATACAACAGAATAGAGAGTAGTGCACAAGCACGACTTACTCTCAGTTCTGAAGCCGAGACTTTTGGGGGCATGTTCAACATTACAGTGCCTGCTGGGATCTGCCCTTTAACAAAGTCTACAGAGTCTTACCAAATGAATAGGTTTTATAAATTGGAGACATACTGCCATAATATCCGTCAGGATACATTTTTCATGATATTCCAATAGGTACCATGAACAGGGGCCATAAACATAATGTGGATGGGACCCTTACAAAGAGCTTCAACTTACATAGACATAAAGCTAGATAATACAATTTTGGCAACTGTGGTCTGCTTCTGGCTGTTGCAGCCAATCAGTGGCTTCAGTGGTCACATGCCATTGCCCTGACATGACTGCTCACATGCCATTGCCCTGACATCACTGCTCACATGCCATTGCCCTGACATGACTGCTCACATGCCATTGCCCTGACATCACTGCTCACTTTCCCATTGCCCTGACATGACTGCTCACATGCCATTGCCCTGACCTCCTTGCTCACATGCCATTGCCCTGACATCATTGCTCACTTGCCATTGCCCTGACATCACTGCTCACTTTTCATTGCCCTGACATCATTGCTCACATGCCATTGCCCTGACATGACTGCTCACATGCCATTGCCCTGACATCAATGCTCACATGCCATTGCCCTGACATCAATGCTCACATGCCATTGCCCTGACATCACTGCTCACATGCCATTGCCCTGACATGATGCTCACATGCCATTGCCATGCATGACTGCTCACATGCCATTTGCCCTGACTTTCACTGCTTCATGCCATTGCCTGACATCACTGCTCACATGCCATTGCCCTGACATCACTGCTCACATGCCATTGCCCTGACATCACTGCTCACATGCCATTGCCCTGACATCACTGCTCACATGCCATTGCCCTGACATCAGTGCTCACATGCCATCCACTTTCTGATTAATGATGTCTAAGCAATGGCAAGTGACCACTAAAGCCACTAATTGGCTGTAGCAGTCAGAAGTCGCTGGACTGCAGTAGCTGGACATAAAAAAGACCAGGTAAGACTGACGGCAATCTCAGTCAATAAACAGTAAGACCAATGATAACTTGTTTCGCTGGTATGCTAGACGGGTTCCACAGCCGGGGTTCTCCAAGCCCCACAAATCAATACTTTAAATAGATATTGGACCCAGGTAAAATTTCAACACTTTAATGAAGCACTTTTAAAATTGACATCCACTTTCAGGCATTCAACCGTGATATACAGCATGACAATAAATGGACGAATGGTAATAGCATATACTCAGCGTTAGGTTGCGACCTCCCGGTCGTTCAAAAAAAAAGGAAGGGGAGGAGTTTGCCCCGAAACGTTGCACGTCCGAGTGCGCGCTAGCTACCATCATTGCGCCATCTCTGCTCTGGGCCCTGGCGTCTTTCCCGATCGATGCATGGAATTTTGCCTTGAATTTTTGACCGACCGGGAGGTCGCAAACCTTAACGCTGAGTATATGCTTTTACCATTCGTCCATTTATTGTCATGCTGTATATCACGGTTGAATGCCTGAAAGTGGATGTCAATTTTAAAAGTGCTTCATTAAAGTGTTGAAATTTTACCTGGGTCCAATATCTCTTTATAAAGACTGACGGCAATGTCAGCACCGGAGTGGCACCTGAGTCTGCATTTTTTTCAATTGTTTGAGAGCAGTGGTAGCCAAAACTTTATACACTGGGGCACATTTATCAATAAATGTGAAGAGCTATCGGCTCCATTCTGAGCTGACACTTTTGGTGGGTGGACCATTCCTGAGATAGGTACAGTACCCATAGATAGGACCCACACCTATCAGACTTTGATTGCATGTCCTATCACTATGCCATCAAAGTCTATGATGGGAACACGCCTTTAACACCTCTGAGACCCGCACCTATGCGACTTTGATGGCATATCCTATTGATATGCCATGTGGTGGAAACATCCCGTTAATAAAGTCCTGTCTGTAAAGTATTAATACATATCCTCATATCCTTCTCCGCTAATATTTTCTCACCATACGATGTGTGCACATTCAGTCTTGGAGCACTACATAAATACTGGCACTCTGCCCTCATAGAGGCTCCCAGCTAATTTAGTTGATACCCTACAAAAAAATCCCCATGATTATTACATTAAGACCATTACAACTGATTAGAAATGGTACAGAAGTGCTACACACTGCTGCCAAGCACGTATACTTTCTACAGGGCACTAGAGTAAATGCATTTTAGAAACAGACCTTTGCCGTGTAATTTTTACTTTTTAAAGGGAATGTGTCATAAAAAAATTACTTATTGTTTAACTTTTTATGTTTAAGTTTTTATGTTAAACACATTTTTAAAGAATTTTTTTAACATTTCCGTATCACTTTTAATATTTTTAAAAAATTCTTAAGTCCTGCAGTTTTCACTTTGGCCACTAGGCCTTATAACAGCCTGACACTTTCTGTTCTGTAGAGTGGATTACACTGACAGGTGACACCAATGAGTATAGATAACATAGGATCCACCAGTCACAATAGGAGATAGTCACAGCTTTCCCTCTCTGCACACTGATTTCTTTCCAGGTCACAGAGCATGCTTAGAAAACTCTCCTATAGAAGTCAATGGGACTGAGTCAGTCCACGGGCTCCTATGTTCATGAAGCTGCTGTAAAGCATCTATTTAAAAGTTGTTAAAAGCAGTGCAGGCAAGAATGCTGCTCCCACAATCATATATAGACCGAATTGATAAATCTACAATCAGAAATTAAAAATGGCTAAGAAGAAAAGAATATGGATCAGGGTCTTGTTTTAATAAGGAAAAAAAAAATTGTGACAGATTCCCTTAAATTAGGGTTGCCAATATTTTTTCCCGTATTTGCTATTTGTAAGCATTAAAATAAACATTGGGCTACACTGTGATTGTAACGATGTTAACGTAGCTCATGTTTTTTTTCTCTCCAGTGACTTCCACTGTCTTTTTTTTGCAGCAGCAATGTACCAATACACACTTTTTTTCTTGAAGAAAATGGTAAAAAAATTACATGAAGCCTTTTTTTCAAAACAATGGCATGCAAAATATAAGTTTGAAGGGGACCTTCAATAGAATAAAAGATTTAGGGGGCGACATGTATGATCGGGAGTTGCGCCCGATTTCTGGCGTAACCTGCGCCTCACAGGTCCGAATCCCCTGTCGGACGCAGAGATGCGCTGTTAGGCGCAACCTTTGCCACTTTCGGATGCGCCTAACATAAAGGGCCGTGCAATGGGCGCGGTGTGGGCGTTCTGGGGCGGGACGCACCACATTCGAATACTCTGATGCATGTATGAATGCCGGTCGGCAAAGTGAGGCGCATTGCAGCTCCGACAGGCAGATCTCGTTGAATGTGGTCTACCTGAGCCGGAGGAGGCGAAGTGAAGCTAGAACATAATGGAATGGGGCAAAATGTGCTCTAGGTCGACTGTTACAACAGTACAATAATAAAAATGAGTTGTCTATAAAATGATTTCATTAATAAAGATAAATATCAAAGTTTTCTAAAAACGATTAAATGTATTGAAAAAGTGGATCATTTAAAATTAGAGGAAAATATAAAAATTTCGCAAAAGAAAAAAATCTCAGCTCCGTGAGACATGGAGTATGAATCAAAAAATTGTTTTTATTAGGTGTAAAACATCTGAAAAAGAGCTAAAACCTTCAAAAAACAGACATCAATCAGAAATAAAATAAGACTCAAGAAGTTGTACCGATCTGTATATAAAATGTAAATTTAATATGGGTGTAACGAAAATAAAAAAATAAAATGAACTCATTGAATTAATTTTTATTTTTTTTTTTTCGTTACACCCATATTATTGATCATTTTTATTTTAAATGGGTTTTACAACTTTTGTCTTATCATTTTATTTCTGCCATGTACAGTTTTATTATAGATTTGCTTTAAGAAAACCCATAAGAGCGTCGCTCGCTCTCCCATTGGCCCAAATAAACCGCCTCTTTTAACTTAGCCAAATCACAAAAGAGTCGCCTGCATTTCTTTTCCCCATAGAACTCTATGAGAAAGTAGCTCACCCGCTGATTGGCTTAATCAGGACGAGCCCCCCTTCCCCCAACCAATCACAGTACTAGAATATTTCCATAGACAGTAATTAACGTTTAGGGGCCTTCTTTTCTCGCCCTTCTTGCTACATCAAAAATGACGCACTCATATGATTGGTGGATTTTATAAACTGCCTGGTCTCAACCCAAACAGTTCATCCATATCCCTTCTATGAGAAATTATTATACATATACTTTACATTGCCCCGATCTCTACATAGACTACAATGGGACAAAGTAGCTCGCGCTCTGATTGGCCGGGATAGCCCAGCCCACGCTAGCTCAACCAATCAGCTCTTTTCTGCATTTTTACTGAATTTTGAACTGTCCCGCATTTTCATTTGTTTGGTCAACACTACTCCATAGGTTATAATGGGTCACTGTCGCTCCTATTCTGTTTTGGGTTTTGGTTTTCCCGACCAGAGAAGGCTTACAGAATTTGAATTACTGTATTTCCCGGCAATTTTCAAGATCCCAATTCCTGATGTAGTGCCGGTCACGGCGACAAACACGTTGTTAAGGATTTGATTGATTTATGTTTATAGCAGGTTTCAGCTCTTTTACAGAGAGTGTTTTACACTTAATAAAAACGATTTTTGGAATCATACTCCATGCCGCACGGCGCTGAGAGCTGAGATTTATTTATTTTGCGATCTTATATATTTTTCCTTTAATTTTAAATGATCAACTTTTTCAATACATTTAATCGTTTTTAGACAACTGATTTTTCTCTTCATTCATTCATTTGAAAGACAACTCTTTTTGCTATTCACTGACATGTTTAATGATTTTTCGCTGATTTCCAGCCTGTCTTGAATCAGAATACTGTTAGGGCAGTCTTTCTGCGCCAAAGTCCGAAATGGCCCTCACACACTGGCGAGGCGCAGGGAACTTTACACCGCATGTATGAGCGCACCTCGGGCGCTGACATAAATGGGGCGCAGCTCTCACTAAAAATCCCGTGAAAACGGGCGCTCCGACGCGCCGATCTTCATACATGTCGCCCTAATTGTGAAAATGCACTTACGGTGATGTATATGAAGGTACTGGTAGGGAACTGTGGGGGAACTATGTATGCAGGTCTGGACTGCCCCACAGGTGAACCAGGGAAACCCCTGGTATGCCCCTGAGTGTAGCAAGTCGAGGGCTGCTTTTCAGGGAGACAGGCAGAAAAATCTGCCCATGTTGTAGAGGTTAGAGTCTGACTGATTAATGGAGTCTGCGGACAGGAGTCTCTTATAAAGATGACTATTTAAGACAACTGTCTTTAATGCAGGTAACGAGTGGATTAGGAGCATCTACCTTGTCTCTAGGAGCCAGAACTCTTAAAAGGGTTGTCTCGCTAAGGTTTTCTTTTTATGTTAAAGATCTTGCAAAAACAAGTCCTTTTCCCAATATATGTCCATTAACAGTGTCTTACCTACTCTGAGATATCCCCTCTTGTATGGGCTGCATCAGCTCCTCAGGTCGCTATAGCTACAGACCTGTTTGATCTATCCGGATAGGCTGTCAGCACTGGTTGCTGTAGCTACAGACCTGGGTTCTACTGGGATCCCGTAGAAGCAGTAAACACGCCCCTAAATTCAAAATGAAACCAAGAAAACAGGACAGAGGTAAGATGAATCAATGTAGTGAGACAAACCCTTTAATGGTTGGTAGGGGATCAAATACTTATTTCTCTCAGGAAAATGCAAATACATTTACATAATTTATACAATGTGATTTTCTGGATTTTATTTTGGATATTCTTTCTCTCAATGTTAAAATTAACCTACCCTTAAAGTTATATATTATTATATATGTTATATAATAATATAATATATATTAAAGTTCATGTCTTTGTCAGTGGGAAACTTACACAATCAGCAAGGGATCAAATAATTATTTCCTTCACTGTAGAGCATATCCTATCAATATGCCATTAATGAGTGACATTGGAAAACCCCTTCAGATATTTAATGAGCATATAATGCTGTGATTAATACTTTTACATTCCATAACACCGGAAAAAGTACTCCTTGAACTAAATTAAATGTCTAGTCAGAGAGTTTATAAAAAAACCTTTGATCTTTGCTAAAACATACATTTAATATGGCTGGAACATTTCTACCTTGCAACCAAATAGTGAACGTGATCCACATTTTTTCTGCGCCGCTGCTTTCTAGGAACCGCTGCTTAATCCAATGATTTATATAATTTAACTCTGTAATCCTCTTGTGAACCCAGATTGTGAAACTTTTAACCTCAGTGGTTTACCTTTACAATAGTCTATACAATAAGTACAAAGATGTGAAGAGGCTTGTCAAAGACTGACAGCGTTGTAAAGCTGATGTAAGCTTGAGCGTGCCAGCATTATTTCTTGTGAAATATGTGTTAATGCAGATAGTTTGACTTCTAATACGTGATATAACTCAGTTCTTACTGATGTACAGTTCCTATCATACTTGTAGAGACTTGTACTGGGATGAAAATCCTGAATTTTTAGTGTTTATTTATTTTGCTTTTGTATATTCACTTTCTAAACAGAACATGTCAGAAGAATGCAAGCTCCAGTATGAGCTACAGTCACTTATGGAAGGAATTAAGTCATTTATTTTAGAAGCATTATAGAGGTCCGTAAATATACAAAAGATGCCACAGAGGCCTCAAATACTGTTTATTGAAGGGGTATCCAACGTTAAAATAAGAAAAACATGAAGAAATGAATCAAACTATACCCACTTCTCCAATTGCCCAGCGATCCAACTTGGAAGCTCCAGCGGGCGTGCCTTTCTTCATTTACTAATGGTGTGCACGTGACCACTGTAACCATTGGTGCCCTCAGTGGCCATGTGCCGTACTATTGGCATCAGAGCTCAATGATGGTAGCCATGATGCCAATAGTACGGCACATGATTGTTCAGGCTGTTTGGCACTTACGGTGGTGAAGTTCCAATTGCTAGTAGACAAATAATGAATCATCACCCGGAGCTATTGTACTGGATCGCATATAGTTTATCTTCTTATGTTGTAACATTTGCTGGGCTTTTAATTACTTTTTTTAAAGATAAGGTAAGCCCTATAATGCCTTATGCATATATTTACCATAACTGCCAAGACATCAGGAAAAAGTTACAGGCACATATGGCACACGTGCCTGATTACACAACATCCAGAGTGCCTACATAAAACTGATGAAAGTGATTACATGCTATAGAAGCATACTTGTCAACTCTCCCAGAACTCTTCCTAATTGGTCGCCGTTTAAAGGCAAAGTGGCCTGCTTCCCTGCCCGCCTATGGCTCTGCCACACAGGCTGGGATGTTAGTTAATGGTTTTAGCCATTCAACTTCTACTTTTGCCACATCCCCAGAGACATGGTGTCCTGCTGCCAAACCTTCTACCTCAGGCTGCCAAACCTTCAAGCTGGTCCTGACAAGTGAATGCTGTGATGATGTGGTGTCACCCAGCTTTTCTGGACATTGGGTAGCCTGTCCAGCCTTCAGGAGTGTCACCACATCCCAAAACAGTTGATCAACTTTCCGTTCATTGAAAAATGGGCATGTTATGCAAAAAAGGGACATGGTTATTCCAAAATATCTTCGCTACACACAGTCTCCTTTCAAAAGTTGGCAACAGAGCTGTGGAGTTGAAGTCGTGGAGTCGGTGCCCATTTTAGTGGAGACGGAGTCATTATTAAATGGACCGACACCGACTTCCAAAATATATAATAAATTGGTGCAGTTAGTTCAATGCTGTGCCAAGAGCAGGACAAATTGGGTCTTGCCAGTGCTACAGCTCCCATATCTTCAGCCTCATCACATGAGGAGTTTAATTTTGGAAAGTATGTGGATGACATGGAGCAGGCAAAGTGTTGCCATAGGGAAAAAGATTCTGCTCCCATAGCAAACAGACTGACCAGATTTCAGTAAAAATTTTTGCTTGCTCTCAAAGAAGTAGAAGAGTTCAACCGTTCATTAGACCTGACTGTGGCTGAGGCAATTCCTTTATACCCTGACATTGTTAGAGATGTTGACCCTGGGGTCACCGCTTTGCCCCCAACCCAAGTTAGTGTTGAGAGACTGTTCTCTAGCCTGGAAATAATGAGATCAGATGTGAGGTCATGTATGCAGGATCTGATGGAGGTGATACTATTTCTCAGAACAAATTCATAGACTGCACAAATGTTATTCAGGACGTTTTTGTTGAAAACTTTTTTTTTCTTTTTGCCACTTACTGCAGCATTTTCATAGTTACAATTTATTAACGTTTTTGGTGTTCTAAAGTTGAATCCAATAAATATATTTTACAATGACAAGCAAAAGGGTAACAATGTTTTGACCTTGTGTGTTTCAGGCTCCATATCCCCACCCTCATCTATTACAGATTTCATCGTGAAACTACCATCATTTTTATAGACAAAACCCTTTGGCCTATCTTTATTTCAGTAAAAAAACTTTGACCTGCAACTATGTAGCATGTGCTTAGTTATGCAGATATTTTGTATTTAAAATACATTGTTTTCTTTTTTGTCCCGGTGGGGGGCAATCTTTTTCTTTTTTTTGTACTACAAATTTTCAACTTTTTCTAACTCCCCAATTTGTCAGTGTAAAGATTCCAACCCCGGGGGGCTGGGGAAAAGTGCGGGTTGGAAAGGGTCCTCTGGGGGACAGATGGTTGATGCCCGGCGGTTTGGGGACCCCCAAGTGCTGGTCTTGGGGGGTTTACGGTAGGGAATGGAGACAGAGCCCGAGGGGTAGCCGTAAACCCTAAACACAGTCCAGGTGTGCTGGGGGAAAGTAAGGCACAGTCCCGATAGTTTTTTAGGTTTTGTATGATGCCAGGTAACAGTAGGTTTGGTAAAAGCGGCTGGTTTCAGTGGCAGATGTCCGGGAATGTAAAGTTTTAGGAACCTACAAGAGAACAAACAGCAATGCAGCAGCCCAGGGGTTAAGTCTTGGGGGAAGGGGGAAAAAAAGCGAAAAATGACATCAGCCGAGGAGGAAAGGGTCCTTAAGAAGCCAGAGGTCCCGGTCACTGGGCCGGGACAAGGACTACTGACTTCCCCAAGTTACCATGCAGTGCCCGGCATGCCCCCAGGGGGGAGCACCCTGTGGCACAGGAAGACCCGGGAAACTGGGGAAGCCATGGTGGGGTGAGACCTGCAAGCAGGAGCTGGGGGCAGGGGGGTGAATAGAGCCAGAAGCAACCCGAGCAATGGCACGCTGAAAGGTGTAGGAGGGGGGTGCAGCCCGGGAAACCCTGACCCCTAGTGTGTTAATTTTGGCTGGTTCCCAAGCAAAAAAGGGCAATGGTTTAAGCAGCCCTGAAGAAAATTTTCACAAAAAAGAGAAAAAGGGGTATCCAGTTTTCGATAGTGGGTTTTTGGCCAAGAAAAATTTCTAAACTGCATCATGTTTAGGCCCTGACAGCTGGGGGGAATATGAAACGAAGTCCAAACCATTCAAAACCAAGAGGGGGACGTCCAAAGGCCCCAAAATTATCAAAAAAGTCAACAAGTCGTCTCATCACAAGGTCTATCAGACTTTTTATTACACCTTTTTTCATATCCTTCAAAAAAGCCTTTAAAAGCCTAAATGGAAAAAAAACCCTTTAAAAATTTTTTTTGGGTTTTAAACCCTCAATTAGTCAATCATAAACTGGCTCATGGCAGTGTTGCCGAACAATTAAATGAAGGGGCTGCAGAGATTTACCAGGCACAACTTGTACTTTTGTTGTTGGCTGTAATTTATTTTGTAGCTCAATTTAATTTAACATGAACAGTCTGCTGTTCAGTGGGAGTGTCGGGGTCAGTCCCTACTAATCTAATATGGATGGCCAAACCTAAGGACAGAACATAGGATTCTGAGGATAGAACAGTCTACCAAGTGGAAACACATAGGCCTCATGGCTGTATTAGGGGTTATAATGTATTGGCTCTTATTTTGGCATGTAAGCAAGAATGTTGTGGTATGCTTCATCTAAGATATGGTATGTATAAAAAAATTGCTTCTAGTGAAGGATAGCTCTGTACATATGGCATGTCAGCACCAATGCAGCAGCACACAGAGCCCATGTGGTTCCTTTCTACAGCCTCTGTGTGCTGTAATACAGATTTAAAGCCCCTTCCTATGGCCCCATTTTTTGTATGTACTCTCATCCACTGTGAAGACAGAGAACAGAAGTTATCCCAGCTGAAACACTTTTCCTCTCATGTGCCAATTAAGCTCCATTCAGACAGCGTGAAGCTCCCACCCCTGGAAACATTTTTGTTTACTAGCTCAAACTGGCTGTGTGGACCGCACTAGAAGACAGACGGAATCCTTTAAGAGAACACCTGCCAGTACTTTTTCACATCTGTGGGTGGATTTTGTGACACTGATGAGGTCCAGCTTGTGAAAATTGTTGGCACAGAAAAAAAAAAAAAATCACATACCAAAAAACTCCCTTGGGCTAAACTTTTTTTTCTGTACTTGTTTCAATGATGTTTTGCTCAAGAAGTATTTATGATACCAGAACAGCTGTAATTTTAGGACTCATGTACATAACCATGTGGACAGACCTTGTGCTGCAGAACACAAAGTACTGTGAGTCTTTATTATGGACCTATTGGCACGTCATGTACTACCAAACTGTCACGGGTGGGCCCGCGACCCCCGTCCCGGGTCGCGGGCACACCCGTGGTCGCCGCACGAGCGGCACCGCCGCCCGCTTGACGGGCGGGGGGCGCGCTCACCCGGCCGGCCCGACTCCTCCTTACTTACCCTGGCCGCGCTCTGTTGTTGGTCTCAGCCTCCCGGCGCGCGCGTCCCCGACATCTAAGGCGCGCGCGCGGGCACTGTGAGATTTAAAGGGCCAGTGTACCGGTAATTGGCTATTGCCGGTCACTGCCCCTATTTAAGCCTGCCCCTTCCTGGGGCCGTTGCCGGATCTTTAGTGCCATTTCAGCCTATTGTGAAAGCGTTACTAGCCTTGTCCTGACTTACCGTGTACCGTACCATTAGCTTCCGTTCCTCGACCACGCTTCTTGCCGCCTGCCCTGACCTAGCGCCTGTCCACGACCACGAACCTGTGCCGCCTGCCCTGACCTTCTGCCTGTTCCCGACTACGAGCCTGCCTGACGATTCTGCACCACGCTATACCTCGGCTGTCACCGCAAGCAAGTCACGTCAGGGGTAACGACCTGGTAGATCCATCCCGCTTTGCGGTGGGCTCTGGTGAAAACCGGGACCTTCTTAGATTCCGTTCCCTGGCGTGGCTTACACCATCGCTTGCGGTGGCCCAGTGGATCCACCTCTACGTACGGGTACGTGACACAAACGTTGCCTTCTTGTAGAACCAAAGTATTCCCTAAAAGCAAAAGAAGAGAATACTGGTACAATACAGCATGTAATGGAGCTTTTTAATGTTCTAGAGGCACCAAAGGATCCAGATGGACCCCCTTATCCCAATTTTGCACAAGTAATATATTTGAAAAGAGAATGGCATAGTGACAATGTTGTGCCACAACAACTTGTACTAAATATGTCAACTATTGTGCAGCATAAAATGTGTAAGTAATCTTGTAGGATCAAGTATATACTGTATGTTACACATTTCAGTGGGGTTATGCATATTGCCATATAAAATGTTGTAGACTTTAAGCTTCACTGCATTGCTATATGCTGGATATGAGGGAAATTAATTAAGATGGTTTTATTTCATATGTCGGTTTTAGTTAAAAAGAAAAACCTCAGGACTAAGATGCCTAAAAAGTATTAATAAGCGTACGCCATCTAATATTTGGAAAACGCCCCCCTTTCCCCCCGGGGGGGGCCCCCCCCCCCCAAAAACCCCCCCCCGGGGGGGCCCCCCCCCCCCCCCTTTAGGGAATTTCCCCCCCCCCCAAAAAATTTTTTGGGGGGGGGGGTTTTTTTTGGTTTTTCCCCTTTTGGCGGTTTTTTGGGGGTTTTGGGGCCTTTTTTTTTTTCCCCCCCCCCCCTTTTTTCCCCCCCGGGGGGGCCCCCGGCCCAAAACCCCCCTTTTTGGGGGGCCCCCCCCCCAAAACCCCCCCGGGGTCCCCGGGGGGGTTTTTTAAAAAATTTTTTTTTCCCCTTTTCCCCCCCGGGGCCCCCCCCCCCCCCCCCAAAAAAAAGGGGGAAAATTGGGGGGGGGGGGGAAAAAAAGGGGGGTTTTTCCCGGGGGCCCCCCTTTTTCCCCCCCCCCCCCTTTTTTAAAACCCCCCCCCCGGGGGGGGAAAAAAAATTTTTTTAAATTTGGGGAAAAATTTTTGGGGCCCCCCAAATTCCGGGGCCCCCAACCCCTTTTAAAAAAAAAAAGGGGGGGGTTTAAAATTTTTTGGGAAACCCCCAAATTTTTCCCCCGGGGGGAAAAAAGGTTCTTTTTTGGGGCCCCCCCCGGGGGGAAATTTTCCCGGGGGGGGGGCCCTTTTTTTTAAAAAACCCCCCCCCAAAAAGGGAAAAAAAATTTTTTTTTTTCCCATATTTTTAAAAAAAAAAATTTTTTTTTTTAAAAAAAAAATTTTCCCCCTTCCCCTTTAAAAGGGGGGGGAAAAAAATTTTTTTTTAAAAAAAATTTTTTTTTTTAAAAAATTTTTTCCCCCCCTTTTTTTTGGGGTTTTAAGGGGTTTTTTTTTAAAAAAAATTTTTTTCCCCAAAAAATTTTTTTTTAAAAAAAAAAAAAATTTTTAAAAATTTTTTAAAAAAAATTTTTTTTGGGCCCCCCCCTTTTTTTTTTCCCCCCTTTTTTCCCCTTTGGACCCCCCCCCCTTTTTCCCGGGGTTTTTTTTTTCCCGGGGGGTTTTTCCCCCCCGGAAAATTTTGGGGGTTTTTTCCCCCTTTTTTTAAAAAGGGTTTTTTGGGGGGGTTTTCCCCAAAAAAAACCCCCTTTCCCCTTTTTTTTTTTTAACGGGGCCCCGGGGGGGTTTTTGGGGGAAAAAAAAACCTTTTTTGGGGGTTTTTTTTAAATTCCTTTTTTTCCCCCCCTTTCCAAAGGGGCCCCCAAAAAAAAAGGGGGGGGGGGGCCTTTTTTCCCCAAAAAAAGGGGGGGGTTTTTTTTTGGGAAAAAAAATTTTTCCCCCCGGGGGGGAAAAAAGGGGGGGGGGTTTTTCCCCCGGGGGGGTTTTTAACCCTTTTTTTTTAAAAAATTTGGAAATTTTCCCCCGGGTTTTTTCCCCCGGGTTTTTTTTTTCCCCACCCCCCAAAAAAAAAAAGGGGGGGGGGAAAAAAAAAGGGGGGGGGGGGGGGGGGTTTGAAAAAAAAAATTTTTTTTTTTTTTTTTTTCCCCCCCATTTTGGGGGCAACCCCTTTTTTGGGTTTAAGGGGGGTTTTTTAAAAGGGGAAAATTTTTAAAAAATTTTTTTTTTAAAATTTAAAAAAAGGGCCCCTTTCCTTTTTTCTGGGGGGGCCCCCCTTTTTTTTCCTTTGGCCCAAAAAAAAACCCCCGGGGCCCCGGGCCCCAAAAAATTTGGTTGGGGAAAAATTTAAAAACCCTTAAAAATTTTGGGGAAAAAAAAATTTTTTTTTTAAAAAAAAAGGGGGGAAAAAAGGTTTTTCCCCTTTTGGGGGGGGGCCCCCCCCCCCCCCCCTTTTTTTTAAATTTTTTGGTTTTTTTTTACGGGCCCCCCCGGGGGGGGGGGGTTTTTTAGGGGGGGGGTTTTTTTTGGGGGGTTTTTTTTTTTCCCACCCCAAAAAAATTTAAAAAAAAAAACCCCCCCCCGGGGGAGGGGAAAAAAATTTTAAAAGGGGGAAAAACCCCCCTTTTTTTTTTTTTCCCCCCCCCCGGGGGGGGGGAAAAGGGGGAAACCCGGGGGGGGGGGGGTTTTTTTTTTTCCCCCCCCTTTTTTTTTTTCCCCCAACCCCCCTTTTTCCCCCCAAGGGGGGTTAAAAAGGGGGAAAAGGGGGCAAAAAAATTTTTTTTTTTTCCCCCCCAAAATTTGGGGAAAAAAGGGAAAAGGGGAAATTTTTTTCCCCCGGGGGGGGGTTTTAAAAAAAATTAAATTTTTTTTGGGCCCCTTTGGGTTTTTGGAAATTGAACCCCCCAAATTTTTTGCCCCCCCCTTTAAAATTTTTGGGGGCCCCCCCCCAAAAAACCCGGGGCCCGAAGGTTTTTAAAAACCCCCCTTAATTACCCCCCAAAAGGAAATTTGAAAAATTTTTTAAAAAAAAACCCCGGGGGAAATTTTTCCCCCTTTTTAAAAAACCCCCCGGGGGTTTTTGGGGGTTTTTTTTTTTTGGGGGGGTTTTTTTTCCTGGGAAAAAATTTTTCCCCCGGGGGGGGAAAAAAAAGGGCCCCCCCCGGGGGGGGGGGGGGGGTTTTTTTCCCCGTTCGGGGGGGAAGGGGGGTTTTTAAAAACCCCCCCCCCTTTTTTTTGGCCCCGGGGGGTGCCCCCCCCCAAGGGGGGGGGCCCCCCCCCGGGGGGGGAAATTTTTAAAAATTAAAAAAGGGGAAAGTGGGGGTTTCCCCCGGGGTTTTTTTAAAATTTTTCCCCCCCGGTTTTTAAAAAGGGGGCCCCCTTTTTTAAAAAAACTTTTCCCAAATTTTTTGGGGTAACCCCAAAAAAGGACCCCCCCCCCCCCCAAAAAAACCCCCAAAAAAGGGGTCCAACCGCCCCCATTGGGGTTTTCCCCCCCCCCAAAAAAAAAACCCCCCCTTTTTTTCCCCGGGGGTTTGTTTTTTTTTCCCCCCCCCCCAAAAAACCCCCCCCGGGGGGGGGAAAAGGGGGGGTTTTTTTTGGGGGGCCCCAAAAACCCCCGGGTTTTTCCGGCCCCCCCGCCCCTTTAAAAAGGGCCCCAATTTTTCCCCGGGGAAAATATGCCCCCCAAAAAATTAGTTCCCCAGGGGGGGGGCCCCTTAAAACCCCCCCGGGGGGGGTTTTTTTTTTGGGGGGGGGGTTTTTTAAAATTTAAAAAAAGGAAAAAGGGGGTTTTGGGGGGAAAAAAAACCCCCCCCAAAAAACCCCCGGGTCCCAAAATTTTTACCCCCCCCAAAATAGTTTTTCCCCCCTTTTAAAAAACCCCCCCGGGAAAAATTGCCCCAAGGGAAAATTAAAAAAAACCCCCCCCCAAGTAAGGGCCCCCCCCAAAACCCCCCCCCCCCCAAAAAAAACCCCCCCCCCCTTTTTGAAAAAAACCCCCCCCCTTTAGTGCCCAAACCCCCCCGGGGGAAAAACCCCCCCCAAAAAAGGGGGGGTTTTTCCCCAAATTGGGGGGTTTTTCCCCCCCCAATTTAAAATAACCCCCCGGGGGGTTTTTTTTTGGGGGCCCCATGGGGGAAAAAGGGGGGGGGTTTTTTTGGTTCCCCCGGGGGTTTTAAAAAACCCCATTCCCCTTTTTTTTAAAAAAGCTCCCCCAAAAAAACCCCCCCGGGAAAATTTTGGGGAAAAAATTTTCCCCCCAAAAAATTGGGGGCCCCAAAAAAACCCCCCCGGGGGGTTTTTGCCCAAATTTTCCCCCCTTTTTAAAAACCCCCCCCCCTTTTTTTCCCCCCCCCCCTTTTAATTTTTGCCCCGGCCCCCCCCCCAAAAAAAATGGGTTTTGGGGGGGGTTTTTTCCCCTTTTTAAAAAAACCCCCCTTTTTGCCCCCCAAAAAAGGGAAAACCCCCCCCCCAAAAAAATTTTTTTAGGGCCCCCCAAAGTGATACCCCCCCCCCGGTTAGTGTTTTGGAAACCCCCGGGGGGAAAAGGGGCCCCCTTTAACCCCCCCAAAGGGGCCCCAAAATTGGGGGAAAAAAAGGGCCCCCCTTTTTTCCCCCCCAAAAAATTTTGGGGGCCCCTTTTTTTTCCCCCCCCTTTTTTCCCCCCCCCGGTTTGGGGCCCCCTTTTCCCCCCCCCCCGGGGAAACCCCCCCCCGGGGGGCCCCCCCCCCCGGGGGGATTTGCCCCGGGAAAGGGGCCCCCGGGGGCCCCACCCGGGGGCCCCCCGGGGGGGGGGAAAAAAAAAAAAAAAAAAAAAAAACCCCCCGGTTTTCCCCTTTTTTTTCCCCCCCCCCAAAAAGGGGGCCCCCCCCGGGGGGGGGGAAACCACGGGTTTCCCCCGGGGGGTTTCCCCCCTTTTTTTTAGTCCCCCGGGGAACCCCCCCCCTTTTTCCCCCGGGGGAAAACCCCCCCAAAAAAGGGGTTTTTTTCCACCCAAAAAAAAGGCCCCCCGGTGGGTTGCCCCCGGGGGCCCCCTTTTCCCCCCGGGAAAAGGCCCCCCCCCCCCGGGGGTTTTTCCCCCAAAACCCTTGGGGGAAAAAAAAATTTTTTTGGGGGGGCCCCCCGGGGGGGGCCCCCCTTTTTTTTTTTGGCCCCTTTTCCCCCCCGGGGGGGGGGGGTTTTTTGGAAGGGGGGAAAAAAGGGGGGGGGGCCCCCCCCCGGGGGGGGGGAAAAAAGGGGGTTTCCCCCCCCCCAAAAGGGGGCCCCCCCCCAATTTTTTCCCCCCGGGAATTTTGCGCCCCCCCGGGTTAGGGGGGAAAGGGGGGCCCCCAAAAAATTTTTCCCCCCCCCCCCCAGTATTTCCCCCCCCCCCAAAATTTTCCCAAGGGGTTTAGGGGAAAAAACCCCCCCGGGGGGGCCCCCCCAAAAAACCCCCCAGGGGGCCCCCCCCCCGGGGGGCCCCAAGCCCCCCGGGTTTGAAACCCCCCCCCCCCCCAAAAAAACCCCCCCCAAAAAAAAACCCCGGCCCCAAAAAATTTTTCCCCCGGGAAACCCCCCCTTTTTTTGGGCCCCCGGGAACCCCCCCAAAAAAAACCCCCCAAAGTTTGGGCCCCCTTTTTAAAAAAACCCCGGGGGGGCCCCCCGGGTAGGGGGGGGGGGGAAAAGGTTTTTTTGGGTTTTAAAGGGGGTTTTCCCCCCCCGGGGGGCCCCCCAAAAACCCCTTTTTTTAAAAAAGGGGGGCCCCCCCCCGGGGGCCCCCCCCCCTTTTTTTGGGGTTTTTTTTTTTAAAAAAGGGGGGGGTTTTCCCCCCCAAGTTAAAGGGGCCCCCCCATTATTGATAGCGGCCCCAAAGTAAAACCCCCCCGGGGAAAAAACCCCCCAAAAAAGGGGGGGAAAAGGGAAACCCCCTTTTTTTTTGGGGGGGCCCCCCCTTTTAAGGGGGGGCCCCAAAAAAAAGGAAAAAAAAAAAAAAAAAACCCCCGGTTTTTTTTTAAATTTCCCCCCCCGGGCCCCCCCCCGGCCCAGGCCCGGGGGGGGTCCGGGGGTTCCCCCCCGGTTTCCCCCGGGGGGGCCCCCTTTGGGCCCAAAAGGGGGGGGCCCGGGGGGGAAAACCCCCAAATTTTCCCGGCCCCCCCCCTTTTCCCTTCCCCCGGGGGCCCCCGGTTAAACCCCCGCCCCCCGGGGCCCCCGGGGGGGTTTCCCCCCCGGGAAATTTTTAAAAATTTTTTCCCCCCCGGGGGGAAAAAGGGGCCCGGGGGGGGCCCCCGGGGCGGGGGGGGCCCCCCAAAAAAAAAGGGGGGTTTTTTAAAAAAATTTTCCCAAAAAAACCCTTTTTTAAAATTTTTTAAATTTCCAAAAATTTTCCAAAATTTTTAAAAAAAAAACCCGGTAAAAAAAATTTTAAAATTTTTCCCTTTTTTTGGGAAAAAAAGGGTTTGAAAAAAGGGCCCCAAAAAAATTTTTTTCCCCCAAAAAAAAAAAACCCTTTTTTTTTTAAAAAAAATTTTTTTTTCCAAAAATTTTCCAACCCTTTTTTTTATTTTTTTTGTTTTTGGGGGGGTTTTTTTTTTTTTTAAAAAAACCCCGGGGTTTTTTAAAAAAAATTTTTTTTTCCCTTTTTTTTAAAATTTAAAAGGGGGGGGGAAAAAAACCCCGCAAAAAAAAAAAAACCCGGGGGGGGGGAAAAAAAACCCGGGAAATTTTTTTTTCCAAAAAAGGGGCCAACCCCCAAAAAAATTTTTTCCCCCCCCTTTTTTTTGGGGGGGGCCCCCAAAAAGGGAAAAAAAATTTTTTTTTTTTTCTCCAATTTTCTTTTTTTTCCCTTTTTTTAAAATTTTTTTTCCCCCAAAAAATTTCCAAAAAAAAAAAATTTTTAAAAAAGGGGAAAAAAAATTTTTTTGGGGGGAAAAAAATTTTTTTGGACCGGGGGCCCCGGGACGCGGCGCCAGAAGCGACCGCCCGGACAAAAGTCATATGTTACCCGGGGGCCGCGACCGAGGGATACGCTAAGGCCCGTCCCGGTCCGCGGCCGGGCGGTTGGGAAAACCCCTGTTCTGAAATGTTTCAGGGTTTTTAACAAATTACTACATAAAATAAAAATTTTTTTATAAAAAACTAATTTTTCCAAAAACCCCTAAACAATTCAGGAAAATTTTTAAAGTTAAAACCCAATTTTCCTTTGTACCTAAAAATATTTGGGAAAATTTTCTAATCTGTCGTCTTCTGATCTCATAAAGAAAGCAAGCTGAGTAATAAAGTCTGTGCACAACATGAATTGTGTAATCCTGCGGTTAAGACTGAAAGACAAAATTTCAATGTTTTTCAAATAGTGTCATGGATACGCCTCAAAAGGCCCTTCCCCCATTGTTTTGTGATTTGAAGTGTGGCAGGTTTTTATTATGCTCTGAAAAAAGTTTGTCAGGAGAAAAATCTAGTGTTACCCTGCTTGTGCACATTACACAGATGATGCTGTGGACAATTTGCCTAACTTAAATGGGCAGACACCAGGAGTATAGCACAACAACACCTGCACAGGTTTTAATGACATGAAATGGGGACGTCAATCAAGCTTGGAAATGTATATTTCCAGAGCAGATTGCCTGATTCTTCTGCATTTAAAGGGGTTTTTTTCCACTATGCGTTTCCAAGCCCACGCCGTTTTAGACTCCACTTTCGGATCAAAAAATGTGGAAGGGTCTATTTTTTCTAGCTATTTCTGGGGGTTTTCGGTGGGTGACCTGCAGGAGATTTAAAAATAGGGGGTAGCAACAAGGCACAAAAGTTTCTAAAGAGTGAAAGCTTTTTATTTAGTTAGGTAAACAAACTCTGTTGTTTTGAAATAAGACTTTCGGGGTTTTTGCGTCAATAGGAAGGGGGGGCAGTGGGTTGGGTTCTGATAAGTACAAGAGAGCATTCTTAAAAACAAAAGACAGGTGTATGAAACTGAAAACAATGGCTTTTTTTACACAGGGTAACTTGTTAGAGATAATTCATTTTTCTTCTAAGTGAGGGCGTAAGCTCTGTCGCCCCATGGGGTGATGTCTCTCAATGTCCTTGATCAATCGATAATAAGTTTGGTCTGGTATTGCAGGTTTTAAAATAGAAATCAAGAGCAAATAAAATTTTTCTTCCATGACAAAAATTTAAAATAACAAAAACAAATACTGTTTTAGAACAAGTCTTTTTTTAAAAAAATCCCTTATGCTGAAATCTAATCTTTTTGTGAGAAAACCCTTTTAGTGTTTTAAACCCGGATGTATATATCAATTGGGGATTGATCTAGTTTTAAATTTTTTTAATGTCAGGCTTTTTTTTCCATTTTGATTTTTTTTTGCCCACTAAACGGATCGCTTGAAATTTTCTTTTATTAAATTAAAAATTTGTTGCAAAAATTTTCCCCCGCAGAAAAAATTCAGAAGGGGTCAGGGGGCCTAAAAGGTTTATACATGGACCAATAATGGGCCCTTTAAAGAAACGTTTGGCAAACTCATCTTTTCCCCGAACCCGTGGGCAAAAAAGGGGGATTTTTAGACCTTTAAAAATTCATTTTTGGCCCCGGGTTGTGAGAGGCCAAAGCT